>JASSUY010048619.1:0-42919 GCA_032466535.1 Forpus xanthops
CCGTAGAGTGTAATAGCTTTGCATTTACACTATGTAACAAAGCTCAGGGCTGGATGCTAAAAGAATAGTTCCATCCTCTCCAAGCACAATGCACACTTGGAAGCCGGCATTCAGATATACCTATTCCTAGTAATCAGGTCATCCTTTCTAGCTCCTCAGCAAAAAATGGAGACTAGTGCAAAAAAATTACAGCTGTCCATTAGCGAATCAAAGGAAAGCAGTGCTAGATGGTTAGCGATCAATGATTCAGTAATCAGTGAGGCAGTGCTGATATCTGGATGTTGATATTGACGCTGACTTTTGTTCCTAAACCCTTCAAGGGCTCTTGAGATGCTTCCTTGACATCCTTTCCTGGACTTAGCCATTTTACAGCTAAGGAGATCTCTTATTTGTGTTGTAGATCAAGCCAATTCCTGAATTCCTCCATGTGAATATAGAAAGTAATTTTAGTTGTTTCAGTACTGTTATGTTTTCCCTCTAAATATACCTTTTTCTAGACTAAACAAAGACAATCTTTCAGCCTTCTTGCACGTCTTTTTTTTTTTTATTGCTGTTCTTTGGACTGTTTCCAGTTTGCTTAGGGTACTGCTGGAAACTAAACACACTTGTCTTGCTGAGGTTTCACCAATGGAATCATGATCTTTGTATCTTCCCAAACCCACTCCTACCAATATGTCCTGTCATAAGTTCTACCTCTTTTTTCCCCAAACATTACATCGTGTCTCCTAATGGGTCTGCCGTTTGTCCAGATTTTTTTCTGCAGCAATTCTCCCTTCTCCGATTATACTTGTTTTGTATTAGTATTTATTGTATTTATTTGTATTTGTACACACTTTGTCTTTTTTAAGGGTAGCACTTGATGCATTCGCTATTATTGAATTCCACCTTACTGATTTCAGTTACCCAGAGTTCTTGTGATCTAGAGATATCCACAGACCTCCCTGTTATAAAATAAAACATGAAATAAATCTGCATCCAGAATAGATATCTGTGGAATCTGAGTTGAATTAGCTTTCCATTTTCCAATAAAGTAATGATAAATCTTCACAAAATATGATTTTGGTTCTAAGTTCATGTACTTTTTGTAATTTGCTGTCCTTGAAAGTTGAAAATATGGAACTTAGTAATGTGATTTTTGTATATAAAATGTAAGATTGATATCTCAACTCTGTTCAGTTACAGTAAAATTATCGTTGAATTCTTTAAATTAAAATTCCTTGGCTTTTTGAGCATTGCTTCCCCTGATAAGGCTCAGAATCTCTGAGCAGACTTTAAAACCTCATATACCACTGCCTCCAGTGCCTCCAGGATTTGAGGTTTAATAAAAGTAGATGTGATTAGCAATGCAGGACAAACGCAGCTTTGTGCTTTAGAAAATTTGACAGACTGTAATCTGAGTGGGTTTGGTGATTATTTTCACTGCTGTATCAAACAGATTGAGCTCATAGCCCATGAGATTAGTGTTGGGATATAGATCTTTTCAATTTTAGGCCGTACAATTCAGATCCCACCTAAATATGTATTGACAAACACTTAACTTCGCTAACTCTGCAGAAGAAATTAGTTTTCTTCTTGTGAACTTGGACATTTTACATCTGGATTTAAAAGCGGCTTCCTACACAATTCTCTCTAAATTGAAGAATTCTCCTTCAGCAGTGTGGTGTAATTGGTTCCAGTCAGCCCTGCTCTTTTTCTTTCATTTGATTCTATTATATGAAGCATAGCAAGCTGGGTGTAGGGGGACAGGTATTTCTATCTCCACTTTCTCAAATAAGAAAATGTGCCAAATAATGTGCGACATACTTCAGTTGGGACACAAAATGCTGATTTAAGAAATGATATTTCATCACATACAGCTCCCTCCTGACTTTCCCTCCTTTTTTGCAATTCCTTTGGTTGCAGCCATCTTTATAGTCCCTTATGCCTAGTTTGGTCAAAGGTGTTCTGATTTCCTTTTTCTTCCATAATTATCGACCCATGAATAACCCTCACCCCCAGCAATGAGGCTACCAACTATCAGCTACATGCAGAGGTAACCAAAATCCCCGAGCGCAGCACTTCTGGCATCTACTGGCATTCTCATGTTTTCCCCGCATAGGGGCAGACTATGTGCTAATCTCTCTTATTTGTGGATAACAAATTTGAAATAGACACTCATAAACTGTTTGGATTGTCATTATTTACCTTCTTTGTCCCAGCACTCTGGGATTGGTTAGTAACTGAAGAGGCGTCATTGAATTACTGCTGTTTATGAGCCCAGTGAAACTGACTCCATTTTATGTCAACAAACTCTGCATAATAAGATTATTGGGTGTCCTGAGAGCAGAAATGGTGATAGAACACCAAATAAGAAGAACCTAAAAAAATAGTTTGAATATATAACAAAAATCAAAAGACTGTAAATTCACCACAGAAAAAATTCAGTGTGATTGGGGAATTACTTTATTGTTTATAATGAGGTCATAAATCCCAGAAAACATTAAAATAGATCATAATATTTTTCCGCATAGCTCTGTCTGTCAGAATGTGGCAGATGCTCTCCAAATAGCTGTTATCATTTCTCTTTTTTTTATGGAACAAAGTGTTGCTTTTAAAAAATGAATGAGTGTGCCTACCCATAGTTTCCACTCAGCAATACAAGAGGAAGATTTGAAGATGCTTTTTGTCAGGAGTCTGCCCACCTTGGGAGTTTGTAGACTCTGGCAAAGAATCTGAAAACCCATCAGTGATACCCGCCTCTGAGACTAAATTCAGTTGTTATTACTTTGATTGCTTTATTCAGCTCAACACTTTTCCATGGCTCTTTCCTTCTTGCATACTCCCTCCTAGAACTTACAGACTTTCAAGTTAGGTTTGAAGTTACTGACTCGTTTTTCACCCCCTAATAGCTTTTGAAATTGGCTATGGTTTGAACATTGCTTACTGCTTGTCTTCCTGTTTATCTGTGCTTGAATTCCACATTGCAGTCTTGAAGTGCTGAATCTATGGCAGTCATTTTAATGGCCAGATAGATGTCAGAAACATAGGAGTTTAGCTTTTCAGCAGGATGAAACCAAGTGAAATGCTTGACTGTAATGAAAAAGCCAATCTCTCACAATGACAGCAAAAGGATAAAGCAAACTCGCTGGGATTTTCATTTGGAGGAGTGTAAGAGGATTGTTGAAATTAATGGCACTGAATTAATAGGTTGCAGCGAAGTCCTAGTGCAACTTCATGAGAAACTCCCTTACTATTAAATATACTGCTGCTTTCTCCTCCTGTAAGGGCATGTTGCTAGAGCAGTTAAGGCGCCTTGTCATAAGAGCAAGGAAGTCAGTTTAACTCAGATAAAGGATGAGGCAGACAGCTGATATTTTGAGCTGTAACACAGCTACACTGCAAATTCCTGTGGTGGGTTTAGCTAATAGCCAAGCATCCACACAACCACTCACTCTGCCCTCCCAGTGGGACATGAGATAAAATAGAAGGAACAAGAGCAACAAAACTCAGGAATCAATATAAAAACTGGGAAATCACCTGAAAAATACTGCAGCAGGTAAACTGACTTGAAATGGGGAATTTAAGCTAAATTTTTTGCCAATTAGTATAAATAATTGCTGATTCAGGTACCAGGAAACAAAATAACATTAAAACACCTTTCCTCCCACATCCATAGGCTCAGCTTCACTTCAGGCTCCTTTCTTTCTTCCTTTCTAGTCTCCACTTCACTTCTTAACTCCAAGCACCTCTCCTCTCACCTTGTAAATTCTAGATTACTTTCAGTCCCTCCGGTGAAGCTACAAGCAGTCCAGGAGGTCAAGATCAGTGTGCAGTGTTTTCTCTCGACTCCTCCTAATTTCTCACTCTTTGTGATCTCCTTCACAGTCCCTAGAGGAAAGTGTCTCCACATAGCTTCTTTGTAGGCTTCTGGCCCTTCAAGAATATGGCACACCTCCTAGTCCTCTGCCTTGCTATTCCTTCAATCCTTCTGTTGGTCCCCTCTCTTCCCTCCTCCACTCTTGCTGCTGTTTCTTAATAGGTTTACCTAGAAGTGCTAACAGCTTTGTTGATGGTCCAGTTGTGTCCTGAGGGTTTATTGCAGAGCTGGCTGCAACCAGCCATGTCTGGCATGGGGCAAACCCTCATCTCATCACACAGAGGTCACCTCTGCAACTTCCCTGCTGCCCACAACTTGACAGGTACACCCAATGTGTTTTCTTTGTTAGAAGATGCTATGGAATTTTGTATTACTCATCTTTCCTAGTCTGATGTGCCTGTGAGCTCTATACCTATCTCTGGCCTTATTCTCAGCCTTCTGCTGGTAATATGTTGAAGTCAGATCATTTCTTTTCAGGCCAATGTTAAGAAGAAATTATATGGTGGGATATTAACTGGCAAAAACCACATGGGAATAAATGTTTGCCTTTTGTTTGGCTTCACAGGGAACTTTTCAAACATAATACTCGTATTAGTAATTTTATACTTTGAGGGTAAACCCAGATGTCTGTAGTGCTATTGTTGACACTTGAAATGTTAGATCCCAGAAACATTCTTTTGTAGTGCAAAGCAGTCATTACTGCATAGTATGACATTACTGCTGCAGTAAGCAGAAGGCACTCAAGCTGTTTATCTCTACATACTGTGTAAGAATTGGGATCCTTTTAATTTCCAGGACAGTTTTCTTCATCTTCCCTGTGCAAGTTTCTTCATCATCTTTGTTTCACTGCCACTTTGCTGGATTCAACAATTTAAATGAGAGGGGATATGGAAGAATTCTTTTTCTGCATTTGAGTTAGAAATGTTTTAGATTTGTGCCCAATTTTTAAGAGATGATGGAAACACAATATCTAAATCTTTGTGGTTTTGTAGAAAGCTCCCGATCAGCAATTGCAGCCTCCTGAATACTAGTTCATTGCTTTTTCTCTAAAGGTCTCGTTGCATCCTGAGTGTGTGCAGTGGCTCATGTCCTTGGCCCTCACCAAAGGCAACTTGTTGTTTATCAAGTAATCCTGTATCTCCTGCTCTCCTCTTACAGGCATGGTTACATTTCAGGGTTAATAATACATGGTTTTTGCAGTAATGCATTTTTGCATTAGGGAGACATGGAGGTGTAGGCTTGATTCCAAAAACTAGCTTTAAAACTAGTGCGAGGTAGTAAGAAATTCCTAATGAAAGACATTGAGCTGTAATAGCAATTAGAAATATTACCTCTGTCAAAAAGAATGTTGTTTTTCTTTAGTTTTACTTGACGTCCTATAAATTCTGAACCTTAATTTTTTTTTTTTTTTTAATTTCCAGTGAGCCTTGGGAGTTTTTTCTTTAGTAAAGAAGAACTTTCGGAGCTAAATTTTCTCCCATATATCTCCATTGACTTGCAGACCAAAGCCATCAAATATTCTACCCTTTCTCAGCCTCTTTGTTCACTGGCAAGACCTAGGTACTTGCAATGCCTTCACTGGCAACATCAAGAGCACTTCCACATCTTGCACGTCGAGTCATCTTTGAAACTAAGGAGACTAAAAGGTAGCTGAAGAACCAAGCTCAGTTTATTAAAGCATCCTATCAGGTCTTTTTGTATCTTCTGTTCAGACTGTTCTTCATTTCTAAGTAAGCAGCCAGCCAGCTGGTACTCAGGCTTTGTTGCAGTTAAAGGAAAAAAAGAGGGAAGAGGAAGGGAGGACAGGCAAAGGTTTAAAAAAAAAAAAAAAAGGCAATTCTATTATTAACATAAATTCAAAGGGTTGTTCACAACCAAACAGCAGGAGGTGGACAGATTAAAGTTTTAGAACTGTAACAACATTTCTCTTTGTAATGTCTGGTTCAGCAAAGTGAACCTTGTTACACTTGACATCCATCACAACATTTCCTGCAGTTACCACTCTGTTACTTCGACCAAATCCCCAGTTCTGGCTTGCAGACTATAATTTGTAGACATTAAATGACTATAATGTGGAAAAGTATCTGATGATGTATTATGCATTAGAATAATAAAACTACTAAAATTGCAGCTTGAAGAACTAAATCAAATATATAATTATCTGTATTTGTAGGATTTCTTCTAAGAACGTTATGTTGTTTAATCCATGCCTTTCTTTCTCTTTTGTTAATTACCCATGTTCTTAGCAAAAGGATCATGCATTTAAAGATGTTCTTGGCACTTAGCCCTACTTCCACCTCCTTTCCTTCCTCCTTGCTGACCCATAACAAATCTTCTGGCTTTGATTTCACTTCACATTCAAAAGCAACAACAGAGACCTTAATGAAAAATCTTAATCCAAGTGCTTTATTTTATTAGCTGCATTTCTCACACTTGGAGAGTGTCTTAGTGCTATAATTCTTTCATTTTTCCTTAGTCCTTATTTTTAGATGAGTGCTATCTAGTATTAGGAATAAATATAGTGATTCAATGTTCAGAAGACAGTGACTTTAGGGAGCTTGCCAACAATTTCTTTTGTTACCTTTTCCTTACCACCAAAAGAGGTATTGTACATGTTTGGAATCATTGTAGTTATTTTTTTACTCTAAGGTCATTTTATCCCTCCTTTTCATCGCCCTCAATTCATTGTCATAATCTGTCAATTATTTCCTTCATATATCCCAAAGATTTCTTCATCAATATTGCTAATAATTCTCCCTTGCTCTCCTTTAGTTTTTAAGGATGTCTGTCCTGCCTGTGCTCTCTACAGGCAAGGATCCTTTGTGGCCAGTGATGAATGAACTTTGAAAGCTTGTATATACCTGAAGCTGTCACCACAGTTTTCTGAATTTGTTCATTCTCTAAAATTGCCCTGGAAATCTCAAGAGGTGACATTTAGGTATGAGCGCTTCGGAGGTGCTTCACCTAGCCCATTTTTGG
The DNA here is from genome assembly GCA_032466535.1 of Forpus xanthops. Lineage (NCBI taxonomy): Eukaryota > Metazoa > Chordata > Aves > Psittaciformes > Psittacidae > Forpus > Forpus xanthops. The sequence continues at coordinate 6,836 of JASSUY010048619.1, forward strand.
AAGGAAGAAGAGATGTTTTATTGTACCTTCTGGACACTGATGACTACCCTAAAGTTCGAAGGAACAGTGTAGGGCTAGGAGAGCTTAGTCTGAATCTCAGCAAAAGCTCTAATCTTTTGTTTTCTCACATATATAAAGTGAGGAGTGATTTGAATGAGGTGAATGATCTTATGTTATCCTTCCTAGTTTACACATAAGACAAAAATTGAAGCCATGTGGATAAGTTAACACAGACAGCGTCTGCAGTCTGGCAGGCTGGTCTAATATTAATTCATCTTTTCCCAGAAGATTTGGCTCTAAATTCTTTTACATGTGGCTGGTGTGGTTTGGTGTGGTTTGTGTTTTGTTGTTTGGTTGGTTGGTTGGTTGGTTTGTTTTTTGGTTTTTTTTTTTTTCCTTTTCAGAATAAAAGAAAAGCATGTAAGTTTGTGGGCTTCCTTTTTGCCATATTACATCCAGTGACCTACAAAAAGTACTAATAACTCAGAAAGAATGTATTTGTATCTTTAGCAGTGTGGTGCTAGACAAAAGGTAAACCATGGCAAGTAGGTCAAGTCCATATTGCTCAACATCAAAAATTGATATATTTCTTCATACACTGGATTAGATCATGGCATTTCTTGCTTTTCTCTAAGTTAGTCCATGTATTCTGTGTCTCTTAGTTAGAGGAGAGGAAATTAGATCAATGTGCTGTAAGAGATACTATTTTGGGAAACATCAAATGGAAACAAAATTTAGGTTGGTGAGAATACCGACAAAGCAATAAAAATCACACTGTACAGTCCAGCTTTACCTAAGAGTTGAAAGAGACTGCCTTGCACATTTTATTCACTTTTTTTATGAAACATATATATCCTATCATCAGATTGCTTGGACATATATCTATTTTTATGATACTAAATAGAAAATTTTGCTTCACTCCAGAAGACTCAGCCAGGCATGATCAGATTCTTGGAATATGATGAAATAACTCTGCAACTATTTGTTGAAGTACGAAAAGACATTTACATTTGTTTAGATGTCTTTTTGTTATCACAATAAGGATCAAAACAAGCAGTAGTTGAAAAGGCCGATATTCTTTACTGTCTTTTTTTTTTATTGTTTAACGATTTTTACATGAACTATCACAAATGTGTATGAGATGGTGGTAATGTTGAATTTTCCCTTTGACCACAGCCAGAATGAATTTAAGGAAAAACAAGGAAAATCTCATTCAAGGCAAAGCTTCCTGAGAATGAGAAACTTTGCCCACAGGGAAAACTGTGGGTGTCTTTATGCAGATTTCACTTTTGCTTAGTGACAGGCAAATACTACAGTGCTGAACAGTTGTCTGTGTTCATTATTTTAATAATCTTTTTCCAAATACCCAGTATGAATTTTAACACAGAATCCACAGCAACTCTGAACGATGATGCATTGAAGTGCATTTAGCTATTTCCACACCCTAAAATTATATTTTAGGGTTATAGTGGAATGTTTGAGTACTACAGGTGGGGGAAAATTGTAACATTACACTTAAAAATACACCTATTGTTGTCCTTCGGCTGGTCTGTCCTATTTCCAAGGGAGATGAAGAGTGGTAATCATCATTGTCTTTTGTAATTGGCATATGTTTCCTGCAGCTAGAGGGAATGGTTAAGCAGTTCCCTCTCAGCTTCTGGGAAACGTATACTAATACACTGATTCAGAGCCTTGCATCCTTACTTTCTTTTTGTCCATGGAAACCTATTGGTTATTCTACTTTTGTGCTTCAAAAATCATGAAGGCAAAATGGCCACTGTAGTGCAGTGTAAGTTTTCTAGTTTTGCTACTTAGCTTTGGCCTTAATAACAAATAAAAAATAAATTGACTTTACAGAATTTAGCAAAGTTCAGTATATTGTATTCTCCTCATCTTAATTATATTGGGAGGTATATTCTAACAAGTAGATCCTACATGTTGAATTTGCATTTCTGAAGAAAGCAACTGAGATTCCCCAAGACTTAGAATCTGGTAGGGCAACCCTATTCTTTCTTTGAGAAAATGACATTGAAATATGACACTCTTTCTTTTCTATGTGCTTGATACAAAAGTGCCTCAGTAACACATAAAAATCCATCCTATAGTTTTGTTCAAACTCTTTCCAATTAGATTTTATTACCAACTTCCAATAAAAACAAATAATCATTATAAATATGACAATAGTATATTTTCTCTGTTATCAGCTTTAAAAAAAATCTTGGAATATTACAGTGCTTGATAGTTATTCATAAGCAGTTTAAGCAGGCTGTTGTCTACAGTACTATAGAAGAAAATAAAAATTAGTTTATCCTTCTCTCTTCAGACAGTAATTATTACTCTGTGTACAGGCATTAAACCTCTCTCTTCTGTAGACCTGTGACACACATAGAGATCTCGTCTATCTATGTCATTTTAGACTACTAGGTTCCAGGCCAGTCATATATTCTTTTGTATCTAAATCAATGTGCCACTTTTTTCTGAGGAGATGTAGCCTGTTCAACTAAATATGTGAAGAGCAGCTATTTTCAGGATTAGATGAAAAGGCGAAAGATCAGTCTAGCTGATGGTGTTTTGAGTTTGCAACTTGTTAATGAACTATCTCTGTAACATGCAAAGCAGCTGAGGATTTTACTGGTATCTTTACTGGTAAATGAGAACCTGGGTCCTTAACTGCTCAGGGGCAGGTTATACCCCCTTACTGGCAGTAAAATTCTTGGAAATACTTATGTAGTAAGGAAACACAGGGTGAGTATAAAGGAATATAGCTCTAAATTTTCATCATGCATAATTGCATTCTTTCTCATTAAAATCCCACTCTGATTCTAATTAAATTCATAATTGTTTTGCATTTGATGCTGTAAGCTGTTAAGTAGTATTGCTGGGTGCTATTTAACAGATGTCATCCTCCCCAAGAGGCAGTTGTATTTTGTTGCTGTGTGAATTGATCTTTCAATGTGCAATCTGAACAGGTCCCCAGATAACCAAGCAGGAATGGGGATATCATAAACTAGCAAGAATGAATAAATGAAGTAACTGAAGTGTGTCTCAGAATGTATGAATGTAATTCCTTGACATCAGTATATTTTAAAATAGTAATCCGATATTGTTCTTCTCTCTTAAACCCAGTTCTCAAGCTCAGGTTTATAGACACAGACCAGCTCACAGACTTTCACATTGATATTCTTTTTTTCCAGTACCAGTCTTCAGAACTAGCTGTAACTAGTTTTGTTTGATACTTATACACACATACATGGAGCTGAGAAAGTCTTCTTGGCTATTTTTTTTTTAGAACATCAATTTTTTCAAGTGTGCCAATTTCATTCCATCTCTGGCAGGTACACATGTGGTCCTAACACACTTCAACCTGTTTGCTTCTGAGTTGTTTAACTGTTTCTGAGTTTATTCTACTAGGTTTTCCTAACACCATGCTCAGTGTTTACTTGAGAGACAACCAATATCCATTTCTGATCCGTTTCTTCCAGTACATATTTCCAGTTTAGCAAATCCCACAGGAGCCTGTTCATCTTCAATTGGATCAGAGTGTTACTAAGCTGAGTAGAGCCTCACATCAGTTCAAGGAATAAAATATTGAAGTACACCAAATAATATAGTATAATGCTGCTAGAAGGAAAAACAGGATTAAGAAACTAAGAGAGAACAGCAGAATGTCAGTGGTCAACACAATTTCTAGTCCTTTTTGCATAGCAATAGGTCAAAACTGAAGACTGCTCTAGGATCTTCAGAGATAGTTATATTATTAAATGCATGTTAATACTTTCTGTCACTCAAATTTTCTCTTGTCTCCCATTCATACACAAATTCTGGGGAATTTGACTGGAAGAATAAGGTTGATAATATTTTATTCTAAACATGGACTCTTCTTAGATTGTAATCTTATAGTCTATCCCTTATTCATGTTAGTCAAAATCAGATATACCAAATGGCATACAGAATTGACTCAAAAGATTTGGTAAAATTCTTATCCATAAGCTACTCGTCATGAGTGGTGAGTATCAGAGGTTACTAATATGATTCAGCATTCTCTCCTCACTATGAATTACGAATACTGACCTACTGTATATGGGTGTTGCCATGGTTACTTTTTTCAGTAATGTGAAATGTCTTTTTTAAAAACAAAGGGAAAACATGATAGCTGAAGTCTCCTCATCTTTCTTTGATAGTGCCTCTAATCAGCTGCCAATTTTAATGGCTGTATCCTGAAATTCCTGTTCATCTTAAAGCTGACTGACAGGTGATTTTGAGAAGCAGTAGATACCTGTATTTTGTCTGATTATAGAAAACCAGGTAAAAATGCTTAGGAAAGAATAAATGGTTCTTGTTAGTTTGCTTTACTTAGCCATGCTAATACAAAGTTGTGCAGTAGGTCACTAACTCCTTCTTTACCATCTTTTTTTAAGCAACTGGCCATGCTAGTTGCCCCAAGGTCTGTTTCTGTTGGCAGCTTAGAGAGATGGAAGTAATCGTAGTGACATTTCTGCATCACATCTAGAGTCAGGCAAGTGGCTTATCTAAAGCAAAGGTTTATTTAGTCAATGGCTAGCACAATATAGAAGCATTTACAAACTTTGGGGACAGGAATGAGGATTCTTCACGGAGTTGCCATTTCTTGTCGGTTCCTCATGGAATTTCAGAGCTTGCTGCATTTCCTTATAACCAGGATTCAATATAGTAAACGCCACAAAGGGGTAAAATAATAGAACCATGGAATAGTTTGGGTTGGAAGGGAGCATTCGCAGGTCATCTAGTCCAACCCTCAAATTCAGATACAGTAGCGGTTTGTATTGCTTTTTGACTGTGAGTGGTACAGATTTTTCCTTTTCAGAATTATTTTTAATTTCTTTTTTCCTCAGGGACATAGAAGTTAATAATTTATGTCCAGAGTTTATTAATAGCATTCTTTTCTGCTACATTTTACTCAATTCTTGGAAATCTTCCTTTGGCTCTAAAAGAAAGCATTGTTAAGTTATATGAAATGGGAGCAGTGAGTTGGAAGAAAAACAGAACTTTATTTACACAAAAGATTTTCAATGTTTTTCCTCCCCACAGATATTTTGAAGTCCCTGTGAGTAACAGAAACATACATGCCACAATAAATCACAGAAGTTGACAATGGCACACAGGAGTGAAATAATCAATAAATAAATATTTTTGCTTTGAAAAGATCTTGTAATTATACAAGACATGTATGACAGTAACATTAAAATAGCTTGTCAAAACATCAAAATACAGACAGTTCTGAGTCACTGGAACAATTATCTACTTTGCGCCTGATAAACAACTTTAGAAGAGAAGCGCAGTCACACACAGTGATGAACATCGGATGAGAAATGATGTAGTCCTGTGATAAATTAGTCTAGTTAAAATTCTTTGCATGGCTGAAATGACAACCTGGGGAATCAATGTACCTTCAGTAATGCATCATCAAAAGCACTGCCATCATTCATTAAAAAAAAAAGAGATAACAAAAGTGGAGAAAAAAGAAAACCAAAGAAGACAACACTAGCTAAGCTAATAGTTCATGTGGCTGCAGGGTAGTCCCAAAATGTACATGAAAAAATAAGGCCTGGGCAGCTAGAACACTTTAACAAAACAGTGTAATCCAAATCTTAGCATGGTAATCCAGCAACAGCAGAATATGCTAACTCAGGTGCTGAAGTGAAAGATAAGGAAATAAATGTAATTTTGGCTTGCCCACTTGACATATTTCAAGAATATGTTCTAAACTCTTACTATCTATGCTTAAAATATTTCCTTTTCGTGTGTTAAATCATCTCTCAGCTTTTCCTAGAATTAGCGGGTAAGACAGACTGAGCAGTGCTGCAGCTAGATAGTTTTAGTTTATGCCCAGAACATCCATCTCAGACAGTGTCAAGAAAATGCAGTATCTGATAGTAAAATACAAGCTATGGGTATATAGAGAATCCTATGGATTAAACTTGAAACATTTCCTAATTTCAAAGAAACTGTCTTTGCTTCAATATATGTATGAATGTAGACATGTAGGCGCATTATATGAAGACAAATATAAAACTCTGAGGTTGAGACCCCCAGTTCTGGAGTGCGTTACTTTCTTCTTGCACCTGCATCAAGTTTTTCGATTCCATTAAGACTTTTTTGTAACCACACAACTGTGGAGATTTTGTGGTTTGTAAAACAATTTTCTATTTTCATGGCATGTCTTACTTTTGATTTTTTCTTTTGAGAACCAGAACAAGGAGCAGACACCTTTGAACCACAGCACTGAAGTTGAATTCTCAGAATTAATTGTATGTTTTCTCAGAATAGGATCCTTTTCCATTTCTTCATTTCTTTGTCCTGGCAGTACCATAATGATTAAGGTGTTTTGCTAAAGGAATTTTTTTCTTGGATTCCATATGATTCTTCCTCATCATTTTCTCTTTTGACACTTTGGCAGCACAATCTCATTCCTAATACTCCATAAAGTATATAGACACAGAAGAAAAAACTCATCAAATGTATTTCAGTTTGTCTTTTACCTTGGTTGTTATCATTACTTGTAAGTGACGCACACAGGTCAATCTTTATTTCCTTGGTCTTTTACATTTCTTATATTTTATGATATACAGAGCTGTATGATTCCAGCTCAACAGAGTCATCATAATAATACATTCATGTGCACTGAACTATCTTTTAAATGCTCAACCTACCTGCACCTTTAAATTAATCCCTTAAAAGGGATTAAGTCTGTTTTTCATTGTTTACTGTTAAATATCCTCTTCATGTGATTAACAAAGTACTTGCCAGTTTGCTGTCTTCTGTTTTGGAGCAAATCTGTGAGGGTACTCTATCGCAGTATAGGTCAGGAGCATTAATTTCAAATAGGAAATCTTGATTTTAAAAACTTTAGTTGAACTTTATCATGCGCAACTGTTTGGGATATTTTTTATTAGTTTGGGTTTTCCTTTATTCTCTGCCTGCATTTAAGAACATGACTGATGTGTAAGAAGAGTAAAAAATGTGTGCTAATATTCACTTCTATCTCACAGCAACCAAGCAAGATCCTTGCTTTATCTTTCTAAGGGGATTTATTTGGAACAAGCATTTTTTGAGTACACCTTTGAAGGTGCTTTATGCAAAAAAAAAGTGTATGGTACAGTTTTGCCTTTAAAACAAGGCAATCAAATAGTTATTTCCTCAACAAGCAGTCCCTAGGAACAGCAATTTTTAGTTTATGCAGAAATTTAATTCAAATAACAAAGCTTTCTACCTTGAAATCCATAATTATTCCTGTAATAAAAGAAGATGGATTATTTTCTGGGACTCTTAGAGCCAGAGGAAAATGCTGCAAATTAGCATTCAAGGAAGGAATGACTTTTTTCATTGAAGGTTAAATTGAGCAGATTAAGGTTAATAATACCTACCAACAATTAAGACTTAATCAGAAATAAAATCAAAGGATTATGAAGTAAGCTAAGCAAAGCCTCTCTCTGGTGAGCAAAAGGCTTATTTCTGATACACATTTTAAATGAGATTGTAAGTAAGGGCTCTAGTTTAGGAACCCACCCCACTAAAGCTGGCCACTGAAGCAGCAGCAAGGCAGGCAGCAGTTGCTGCACTGTACCTACCACTGCTGTCCAGTGACCAGCCACACTGGAGGTATGCCCCATCCTCACACTACAAACAGGGGTTTACCTGGCATCATGAGAAGAAACTGAGCTCCTAACAAAGATGAATGAAAACCAGGGCAGTGATCTCATAACTTCAGTAACTGCCCTGGGAGTATAAAAGCAACCGTAACTTGCTTCTTAGATAGAACAGTGATCACGCTGCCCTTTTTGCCAGAGATCATTTTCTTCTTCCCTCACTCATGTCCTAAAAGCCCTGAAAAATAAAAGCTATTAGTTTTCCATGTTATAGCACCAAATTAGGCTTTAACTTTTCCTATTTGAACCAGTGAGCTGTCTTACATGTGCCACACTATTTCAGTGACTGAAAGTATTTCAGTAAAACCATTTAGCTGAGCAGGTTAACCACTGCTGCTTATCGCAGTGGAAGTGAAATTATAAAGCATCCAGACTCTTTGTAGAAAGATCTCTGAATGTGGGTGTTCATTAGTGCAGATTCCAGGTAACTACTGAGTATCTCTAGAAAGGCTGGTACTTAATATGGAGATACATCAAACCGTATCAGAATTAAATAGTTATTGAATCAGGTTGATAGATAATGAAGTAAAATCTGGTATTCCATAATATTGCAGGAAGTCTATGCTACTCTGCTGACTCTGTGCTACCTATATATTCATATATATACACATAAACATTTCAATTTAGAAAAGGACAAATGGTGAATGGATGTTGTCAGGTAACTTACCATGCCAGACAAACTTGTGGACGTAAATTTTCATCTTATGAAGCATATTATCAGCTGATGTAAGTAGGTCTTTTGGTCCTGCAGAGTATTGACCCAAATGATATAAATCCCAGAGAGAGCTGAAACATTCAGTTTTCTAGCTCACTCAAATATTCTACAGTTATTGGTTTTTTTTTTTTTTACAAAACAAAGAAATGTACAGAAATATGAACCACATAATCAGACTAGCTGGGTAATTCCTCCTCTGTTTATGTGTTTAAATAGATTGTTGGATGTGTTTCCCTTCATTTCCTGCTATACGCAGAGCTTCATTGTAGAAGATTATTTTTCAAAAATATATTATTTGATGAGTTTCCTAAATAATGTTGTACACCCTGCTCTAATTAGCACATTAGGAAGTGATGTTGTCAGGGCTGGGAACATTGTAACATAGGGAAAATGCCTACTGACACAATGCCTAGATGCATATATTGCAAATGCTCTTGTGTCATTGTCCTCTAATTAAATGCAGCCCTCAGGTCAGAATATGATTAGTTGCCAAGTGACAATTTAAGAGGCTAGAAGTACATGTCTCTGTTGAAACTAGACCAGGAGTTCTTTAGCATTATTTGTAGTACACAAGCAGAGTGTTTAATGACTTTACAACAAGACTTTTGCTGCAATTCCACAACAGCGTTGCTGTACATCATGTCAGAAATTTCATAATGCAGACTTAGTGTGTTAAATTTGGGTTTATTGAAAACAGAAACAGGTTTATTGAAACAGAATATCTCACCAGAATGCATGCGTTGCCAACACAACCATCCAATGCATCCACAGAGAAAACAAGTAAGGATAGTAAAAACATAAGTAAAATTGTCAGGAACTGCTGGCAGCATGTAGTTCTGCCTTCCTTGTGTAACACAGAGATTAATGAAAATAAGAAAAATGCCAAACCAGTTTATTATTTGTGTTGTGGGTTGTGTTGGTTTTCTTTTTTTTCTTTGAATATGATAAAGTTGTGTCTTCTCTAAAAAAATTTATGTATTGCTTTTGGTTTGATTTGGATTTTTCTTTAAAAAATGCTTTCTTTAGGAAGAAGAACATGACACTAATTATAAGGTGAAAAAAAAAAACAAACCACCCAAATGCTCAGCTATGTAGTCTAGTGATCTTTTCACTTAGAGGAACCCACTTTGTTACTTTTTCATAATCCAGGTTTAACCAGGCTGAAATTTAATGTTAAACCAGGTTATATGCTATAAACATGGGACAGGAGAAACTCCAACCCCTTAGAACAGATTTCTGTGGATTATGTAGTATCCAGGTATTGGGAGCTCTACAGAAAGAGTTTCACACAGTGAAATTTGCTGCTGGATTTTTATTTTAGTCTTGATATATGGATTGGTTTACATTAAGTATGTACATAGTATTTTTTCTTGTAGAGTGAATATAAATGTCTCACAAGGTGTATGAATGATGTTTCTTTTTCACATGGCTCCCTGAGATGCTTTATGTCTATGGCAGAGTTAATATCAGTGATGAGACAGAGAATACGTTTTCCTCTGACCTGCATGAGTGTGTGTTTTACTGGTTTAGTTTCTGCACAACGTGAGAGATTATCCTTACACCATTTCTACAGTCCCACTCCACAGGTTTTTGAAATCCTAAGGGCTTTTTCAGTTACTGGCAAGAAAAAAGGACATTTGGGAAACTTCTGTGTAACTTCATCCTCATAGAAAAACAAGTATGAGCTCCCAAATACAGAAGAATCTGCTCCAATTTTTAGATTACAGTAATTATTAGGTAAATCTTCAATTTGCATAGATGTAGTATTCAAAAATTGTAGCTGGCTTAGGACCATTAAATGTGTGTCTCCATAAGTATTCTCTTATCGTGTTTAATTACATGGTCAGGGCCATGAAGGCAGTAGGCAAAAGCATTTGAAGCCTTCCTAACAGAATATGAAAATGTATTTTAATTCTAAAATCTGTGGACAAGTTTGTCAGGGGTAGTGGAGAAGCTGTGAATGACAGTGTCTCCAGAACCTCACATCTCTGCCATGCTTCTCTCATCTGGGGGGTAAAATTTTGCCCAGGGTTATGTTCATATGCACACAGGAAGAGAGCAGTTCTGTTCTACTGACACACTGAAAAGGACAGGAAGGAATGGCAGGATATGGGTCTACTTCTAAATTCTCTTCCTGCTCCTTTTGCTCAGACAGAAGCCATACTCTTATCTGGAGAGAAGGCAGGGCATTAGGGTGGGGGGACATGAAGGGACCCCGCCAAACAATACAATAGTTTACAAAATACAGACTATAATGAAGAAGCATGGATAGCCATTTTTGCTTTTGGTTATATGGTTATGATTACACTCATTTACAGTTATGATTTTCTTCTGGCACTGAAATTCTGCTTACTAATAGGCTACAATAAATTCAAAATGAAACCCTGGAATCTAGGATAATTTCTTCTCCATTTTTCCCTTTGCGCTCTATACACACACACAAGAGAGGTTCAACAGCTTTATACATGGACTGGCTACTCATGACAGGAGCTTTCGACACTTCTGATAAACAGTTTAAGCTAGACAGGAGCATATTCTTACACCAAGGTTGTTTCAAATGTATGCATTGTTTTAAAGTACAAAGTCACTGGTCTGTGAGGGAGAAAACCCAGTGCGTTTGTATCTTGTGACTGCTATTTAGATATGTCCTTTTCTCAGCCTCAAATATAGTTAGAGTTTTGCCCTTTAAAAATTGAGTTATCGCTCCACTATCTGTGAAATCTTTCAGACTGAATGAACTTAATGCGCTTCCATATGCCAAGAGCAGTTTAGGAGATTCAGGACTACAATAACAGCTTCTCACTTCACTGGGGACAAGATGATACATGCTTGCTTTCCCCAAGGTTATTCTCTGATCTCTGGCCTGACTTCCCATCTAAAAGGTGTTTAACAGCAGAGAAAGGACACTTGGACTTTGGGTAGAGGCTGTACCAAAAATGATGCTAATGCCCAACTCTGACTGCTTTGTCACCACCACAGGTTTACCCAGGGAGAACAGAAAGGGTGGTCTTCCAGTTGGGGTCATGAGGTATTGTTAGAAGGGTGTTTAAGAAGCCAGTGTTGTTTTACAGGAGCTAGATGTATGTCTTGTATTCATAGAAGGTTAATTTGCAAAACCCAGCTGAGGTTCCAGCTTTCCCAAGCCTCAGGTCTTGGGCTGTGTTTAGGAATATTTCTGCCAATCAATCATAGAAAAGGAGTTTTCAATCTTTTTTTTTTTTTTTTCTCTCATCTGTAGTTGTAGAAATTAACTGTGCCAGAGGAACTACTGTGTTAGTAGCTTCTAAAAGTCATACAGAAATCTTTATTTGTTCATTTTATTCATGTTACTGTGATTGTATCTTCAATTAATTTATGAATCTAGGTATATTCTTTTATGTGTGCGTGCAAGTAGTGAAGAAATAATATCTGAAAGATTAAAGAGAGGAGGAGAGTGGAGAGATGAGGTGATGTATTATTTACCGTACAGGACAAATTTGTAGAATAAGAATTCATTCCTTAGTACTTCACAGTGGCATATTATTCAACAGTGCTTCTAGATAGTAAAGGCTAATCTAAAATCTGTGAGGCAGAAACAAGCAGCAGTATTTCACAGTTACAGCCTACTACATCCTTGCTTTATGTGCCTTTCTAGACCTGCATGTCCTAACTTGCTGGATATGAGTGGGATTCTGAATTTATCTGATAAAACCCATATATCAAGATTCCATGTAGTGCTAATTAAAACTACTATTCTCATTTTATATATGGAATATATGCAATCCTATTTTATAAACTGAATTGGGATTCTACATCAAAGAATATTTTCCATGTCTAAGGAGCAGCATTTGGTTCATTGCACAATTAGTTTCTTATTTCATAGTAACAGATATGTAGTATATCATCAACTGAAATATAGTGCTCTAGCTTCTGGCAGGCAACTGAAGCAGTGCCATTTTTAAATCAGGGTATATCTGGCCTAGCACACATTCATTCTGTTCCTGTAACTTACAAATAGAGTGAAGCTCTTAATCCATGATTTAGTATAGAGAAGAGAAAAATGGACTGTAGTATTACCTTAACTCTTATAGCATTCTGATAATTTCCTGAGCACTCATCTTCTTTCAGGAGTTCAGCAACCTGCTTGATAGCAGAGAATGGCATCAGATCCTCAAATCACAACGTGTTCAGGTAGTACAGCATATGTAACGTTGTCTAGCATACCAAACTGAAGCTCATGCTTGTGAGTTTTCATTACCTTCATAGCCATAACAGATACAGGGTATGGCAAAGTACTAATCCATTCATGTGAACCTCAAAAGAATTGGAAATGGTAAAACTTAAACCTTATTATTGGTTTTCACTTGGACTTGACATAAAACATGGGAAAAGTGCCCTGTTATTTTGCAGAGGAGAAAGAAACAGCGGCTTGAACACTCAGTTGAAACAGCCTTACTTTAAAGATGTGTGAATGTGAGCTCTGCATCACATATTTGTTGGCGCTGTGACACATCATGGAGTTAGATATGTTTTCAGATGGTCAGTTTCAATTATTATCAAAATGATACTCACATGGCAAGGTTTAATGTACAGGCTATACTAGAATGGCCAAAGTGGCCAGCCAAGAGTTATGATGAGCTGTGTATGGTGCTGTACAAAGACTCAAGCAGAAATGGCTGAATAAGAAAGACTTAAGAACTTGGAGGCATTAAATGTATGGGTACAAAGGACATAGAATCATAGAATAGTTAGGGTTGGAAAGGACCTTAAGATCATCTAGTTCCAACCCCTGCCATGGGCAGGGACATCTCCCACTAAACCATGCCACCCAAGGCTCTGTCCAACTTAGCCTTGAACACCGCCAGTGACGGAGCATTCACAGCTTCCCTGGGCAACCCTTTATAGCGCCTCACCACCCTTACAGTAAAGATTTCTTCCTTATATCCAGTCTAAACTTTCCCTGTTTAAGTTTGAACCCATTACCCCTTGTCCTATCAGTGCAGTCCCTCATGAAGAGTCCCTCCCCAGCATCCTTATTGCCCCCCTTCATCTGACCTTTAAAAGCTTTTCTTCTTGTTTACTCCAAAAATTGGAAAGGATCCATCACAGTGTAGCTGATTAGGTGATTCAAAAGTCAGAAAGATTAAGGCTTAGGTGGAACTAAGGAATAATTTGTGGTATTAATATTCTGATGTGGAAAATAAGCTGACGTAAAAAGTTAGCTAATAAGTGAAGTTGTTTTATCTGGGCATCAGTGAAGGGTGTTTCCCATCATCTGATCCCCACCCTGAGCATGTTAAATGTTCACGGCCAGTCACAGCTTTTTAATTTTTTGTTACCTGTTTTATGCCAGTAAAATTAAAAAATGTTCAATTTTTAGTACATAACTACTTCTGTTTGCTGTTCATGTAAAAATAAGACACAGTAATTCTTAGTCCATTTTAAATGCTTTCCAACTTGAGAATGAAAAAACTCTAGGGAACCTTTCCTAAAGGTCATGAGTATTTCAAAATGAAGATGTTTTTGAAATCTCTAGTTGTTATCCTTCCTTGGAGGCTGGCGTAAACTGCCATAGGTCTGCTGAAGTCAATCAGTGCCCTGAATTTTCTAACTACCAGTGTACAGGATATGCTTTGAAGCACCTGAATGAGAGAGTGGCAGGTGACTCACACTTGAAGTTTATTTCTTTATCTCATAAATTTAAAGGCTTATTTCCCCTTGGAGTTTACTGAGGAAGTATTTAATCGTAGAACAACAGGGAGGACAAAAGCCAGTTAAGATGCCTGACATCTATTTCATAAAATATTTAGGCAAAGTACATTAAGGAACAGATGACTTTGAAACGAATGGGAACAGTGCACTGATGCAGTTGGCTGCCTTTAACACAGTATGCTCACTGAGAGTATTCTAAGAAACTGCAGTGCAATAGAGTTTGGTTTCATATTGAGTGTTACATATGTTTCTGTAGATAAATGAACTTTAATGTTAGGGCACTTACATACCGGCAAATGGAATATACAGTATTCCATGTTGTATATACTGAAACTTTCAAGTAAATGAGCAGAAAATTACTAAACAGCTTATAAAAAAGGCACTGTTGTTTAGCTTAAAAAAAAAAGAAAGTATCTTGAATGGCATGTATGCCAACATGTATAGCATTTGGACAAATGAATCCACCTCAGTACTTCACTTGAATTCCCAGAGCTACTAATTGAGCTTGACTTTTCTGGTAAGATTAGCTAAAGGAAACTCCAGAAGCTTAGAGAAATCACAACTAGCCAATACTGCAACATACATTAACCAGAATTCCAGGATTTAAAAATACAAAACCAAAAGGTGTTGCTTAATCCTGAATATATCCAAGGAATGCTATGTGAATTGTATGACTTTACACTTAGCAGTCTGTTGACTGCAGCCAAGGTTTAACATTCTTGTTGGATTATTAAGATCGTAAACTAAGGCTTAGTTTACCTTTTGGCTCTCTGGATTTATTCATTTATGTTTTAAGTTTCATTTGAATCCATAACAAAAAAGGATGTCAATAATCAGAACTAATAACAAATATTGTTACTGATGCTGATTACAAAACAAGATAAGAACAATGTTAAACAAATATAAATAAATGCAATGGATATGGGGAATGTGGACATGGATATAGAGAATGACAGAACACACGTTTACTGAGGTGAAAAGATAAAACCACAAAATATTTAATAAACTAAATTAGTCTGAACCCAGGCTTTTTGAAGATTTAGATGGACTTTGACAGAAAAAGAAATAGAAAACAGTGGCACAACCCAAAAAGGGGTGAGAGATGAGGGTTAAGACCAGCACATATTTTAAAATTCAGGAAATCTAATACTGCATAAAATATGTGACTAAGCCATTCTGTGCTTTTTTTGGAAAGAATCTAATCCATAGATCAGTTTTTACTCCGACAGTATTCTATGATTAACAAGCATAATTTGGTACTGTTGACTGTTTCAGGTGGAAAACTGAAGTCCTGTTCATGGTAACCTTTGTTATTTTAATTTGTACTGCAGATACGGTGTGTGTCACCTACACTCTGTTTTGCTACACTTCACTATGTGGGGTTTTTTACTTTGTTTCTTTCCTTTTTTTTTTTTTTTTTTGTTTGAATTTTATTGATTGTGTTTTCTGACTTCAGGGACTTTTTGCTGGTGTTTTTTTAGTGGCTTAAGTACTCAGAGCTCAGTATTTCAGCTCAAATCAGATTACATTGAATTTCTTCTAAACATAAGTTTTGATTTGATTTATCATATTTATTCATAGACTCATAGAATAGTTAGGGTTGGAAAGGACCTTAAAATCATCTAGTTCCAACCCCCTGCCAGGGGCAGGGATACCTCCCACTAAACCATCTCACCCAAGACTATGTCCAACCCGGCCTTGAGCACCACCAGTGATGGAGCATTCACAACTTCCCTGGGAAACCCATTCCAGTGCCTTACCACCCTTACACTGAAGAATTTCTTCCTCAGATCCAATCTAAACTTCCTCTGTTTAAGTTTGAACTCATTTCCCCTTGTCCTATCACTACATTCCCTCATGAAGAGTCCCTCCCTATCATCCCTATAGGCCCCCTTCAGATACTGGAAGACTGCTATGAGGTCTCCATGCAGCCTTCTCTTCTCCAGGCTGAATAGACCCAACTTTCTCATCCTATCTTCATACCAAGAGTATCAGTTTACTATTCTTCTGTTCAGCCTTCTCAGACTGACTTAATTTAGCAAGAAACAATCTACTGCCTTTTATTATTCCTTATGTTCATCAATTTTGATATTCTGTTATTCTAAATGAACAGTGAGTCTTAAATAATTCAGTAAAGGGATTTCTGGTACTCAGATAAAAGTAGCATATATACACCACCACAAAGAATTTCCATCTGTTTCTGAGCTGTTCAACAGAGAAAGTGAAGAATTCTATAGACACATTTTAAGTCCAATTAAGTTATCTTAAAATATTTTCAAACCTTATATTATACACATTTATAATTCCAACTACCATGGAGAATTCAAAGGCTCTTAGTCACTTCTGGTTTGAATAGTGTTTCCTTGCCGGTGAGTTTCCTTGTGATAGAAGCTTTAATGAAAATATACAAATATATTCTTTATTGACTCAAGACTAAAGTATTGTAAATGAATACTTTTCAGAAGTCCTTTATGAACAAAATCCCTCTTTTCTTCATTTACATTGCAAATTAAAGCTTGACAACTTGATAAACTTCTATGATGACATGGTTTAGTGGGAAGTGTCCCTGCCTATAGCAGGGGGGCTGGAACCAGATGATCTTAAGGTCCTTTCCAACCCTAACTATTCTATGATTCTATGATTCTATGACCGGCCTGCTAGATTAGGGGAGAGCAGTGGATATGGTCTACCTGGACTACAGGAAGGACTTTGACAGCGTCTTCCATAATATCCTTATACACAAGATCTTGGTATACGGTCTGGATTAGCAGACAGAGACGTGAATTGAAAACTGCTCACACCAGAGGGTGGTAATCAGCAGCACAGTCTAGCTGGAGGCCAGTAACTAGTGGTATAACCCAGCGGTCAACACTGGGTCCAGTCTTTTTTAACATCTTTGTTAATGATCTGGATGAAGGGCAGAGTGTACCCTTAGCAGGTTTGCTGATGACACAAAACCAGTTGTGCCAGAGGGTCATGCTGCCATCCAGAGGGGCCTCGACAGGCTGGAGAAACAGGCTGACAGTAGTCTCATCAAGTTCAACAAAGGGAAATGCCAACTCCTGCACCTGGGGAGGAGCAGCCCCACACACTAGTTTCTGCTGGAGGCCACCGAGCTAGAAAGCAGCTTTGCAGAAAAGGCTTTGTGGGTCTAAGTGAACACCATGTTGACCCTGAGCCAGTGATGTGTCCTTGATGCAAAGGCTAATGGTGGCTGGGCTGCATTAGGCAAAGTATTGCCAGCAAGTTGAAGAAGATGATCCTTCCCTTCTACTCAGCCCTGGAGAGTACACAGTGAGTACTCTACTCCAGGTGAGAGACATCTGGAATGCTGAATCCAGACTGTCTCCCTAGTATAAAAGAGACAGAGACAGGGACATACTGGGCCAATTCCAGGGAAGGGCCCCAAAAATTATTAAGAGACTGGAGCATTTGTCTTACAAGGAAAGGCTGAGAGACCTGAGAGTGTTCAGCCTGAAGCAGAGAAGGCTCATGGTAGAAGGAGAGTAGCTGCTTCTCCAAAGGCTGTGCTACCGTAGCAGCTAATTCAGTTTCCTGTTCTACAGGTGAGGATTGTGTCAATTACTTTTCCAACAGTAACTGATTCCTGAACACAGTCTTCAGATTTCAAAAATCTCAACAATGCATTTGGTTTGCATTGTAGAAATAATGGCATTTTATAGGGTACAAACCTGTCTGAAGAGGGAGCCAAACTCATATACGGCTTTAATTACAGGTTAGGTGGTTTAGGGTAACTCTTCTCTGCAAGCAGTGTTCTCTGGTCTTATGCATAAAGCAAACAATTCAGAAATGATGAATATCTACAAAACTTTATTATCAGACAGGGGCTTTCAGCTCCTTTGAAATTCCTTGGAAACCTAAGAGCTAATGTGCGTGTATTGTCTCCAAAAGTTTCCATAATAGACTACAGGATTAAAAAGGTTACTTGTTAGATGTTCTTAATGTTTGTTGGATATTGCAATGTAATTTTTCCCTTACGTTTGAAGTTTTAAAAAGCCCCAAACATTAAAAGTTCGATCCCTCCCCAACTCTCCCTCCTTTCCTCCTTTTCCCATCATGCCCTTTCGTATTTTTTTTTCTTTCCTTTCAGCTCTAATTGACATTTATGAATGTGATGGCCAACTTGACAAGGGTTTTGAAAAATATTAGCTACTCAGCTATATGGAGGATCATGTTTCTGCACAAATCACTGCTTTGGCATACTCCCGTCATTTTAATGAGGCACATTCTTTTGAGGTGGCAAGTCGCAATTCCACCACCCTGAGCCTCACTCTGAGGTATTTTTATAATGTCAGTTTTTTTGTTATAATCCTTGCTAGCTGGCACCATTTGGCACATGCTTCCCTGCAGGCTACTTCTAATCCCATTACCGTGGAAGTGAGTCAGTTTGTAACTTTTTTAGCACATTTGAGGGAACATCTGAGAGGCAGGCACTTTGGTCTTCCTCAGAAATGGCTGCGTTTATCTAGAGTTTCCAGCTGTCTTTACCCGAAATCCAGTGAGAAAATTCTGTTTTAAAGGTAAAGAGTAGATAAAGCAAATTTAACATGTTCACCTTGATAATTAGGAATGACAGATGGAAAGCTGCCAGAAGAGTTTCATAGTTTTCAAATAGAAGTATAGATCAGAATTAATTAATTGCTTAGCTCTTTAAATACCTACTTATTCTTAAAAAAAAAAAAAAAAAAAAAAAAGAAACAAAAAAAAAACAACCCAAGCAACCCAGGAATGGAACTTACATCCCCTGCTGCTACTAGTTAAAGGGTTTGTTTTCTTCTTTAGAATTACAGAAAGTATGCTTGTTACCTGTCCTGAGTTCAGCAGTAGCGGTCGTTTTTCTCCTTCTTAGTAGCTGGTGCAGTGCTGTGTTTTTGACTTTTAGCCTGGGAACAGCACTGATAACACTGATATTTTCAGCTGCTGCTCAGTAACGTTTAGTCTGATCGAGGGCTTTCTGAGTCTCATGATCTGACAGGGAGGAGGGGAAGCCAGGAGGAAGCAGAGACAGGGCACCTTACCCAAACTAACCGAAGAGGTATTCCATACCACAGCATGTTATGCCCAGGATGTTAAGTAGGGGCAGTTACCCGGAAGGGTTAGATCACTGCTCAGTCAAGGTGGGTATTGGTCAGTGGGTGATGAGTGATTGTACTCTCTTCCCTTGTTATTTCCCTTGTTGGTATTATTAGTGGTGGTAGCAGCAGTGGTTTGTGTTCTGCCTTAGTTACTGGACTGTTCTTACCTCAACCCTTGGGAGCAGGGGGGAGGAAGGGTGGGGGAGTGAGAGAGAGACTGAGTTGTTTTCTGAGTTACGGCTCTGCTTAAACCACAACAGTTTTTTTGGTGCTAAAAACATGGGGCCTGAAGGGTTGAGATAGTGACAGATCTGACCAGAGTATGTCTAATTGTATTTGTGATAAGCATTCATTGTTTCAGATTGTCATTCATCACAATGCTGATTTATTGGCTCTCAAAGTTGTTGCTCCTGATCTCACAGTTTCAGCATGTCATACCTTACTTACAGCTGGTATTTGCTGTGCTAGTGTTTATTGGCTGGAGTCCTTGGGCTAAGGTTCTTGCTTCATTGTACTTTATGCTAGACTTGTATTACAACAGGCTCATTGATCATGAAACTGATCTGGCTTGCATTCCCAGGTGGTCTCCCATCCAAATACTAACCGAGCCTGATCCTGATTAGCTTCCGAGATCAGAGAAGATCAAGTGTTTTCAGGGTAGTGTGGTCATATTATTCTTTATTCTCTGCAGTCTTCAAGCTAATTCATAATGAAATATCTTAGCAAGAGCTTTGATATGTTACAGGATTTTGAACTATAGGGAAATGGTCCATTTCTAATTTTAAAGACTACATGAACAGTTGTACTGGCTCCAGCTGAAGGTCCAGTTAGGCTGGTTTTCTATTTTGCATGTGGGCATTGGCAGATAGTTAGGAAAAAGAGTATAAAACAAGAATATTTCCTGTGCTATAACATTCTGCCTTTGATAGTTACAATCTTTCCTGAAGCAGAGGTTCATATTTGAAGTGGAGGTGTCCATATTTGTGTTTTATACCATTCACACACAAACTCGTCTATGTATTCTTTTAGCTGCTTTTGAATACATTGGGTTTCTGGCATCCTGTACATCCTGTGGCAAAAGTTTCTGCAGCTTTATTATCTATCCTGTGGAAAAAGTACTGTCCTTTCTTTTTTTTCAAACAGCTCTGTGATAGCTTAATTTGATGCCCTTGGCTCTTGTATTCTGAAGAAGAGAAAATCTGTCGCATTTACTCACAATATAAAAATTATCAGTTCCTTTGAACTTTGAAATTATGCCAGTACATATCTCTTGCTCTTTTCCCAAAAGTTCCATCTCTCCCCTGAAGTTAAAAAGACTTAAACTTTGTAAATTCTTTATCCTTTTATTTAGCCTGTCATTCAAGTTCCTTTATTTTTTCTGTGTGCTCTTTTTGAGCTGGTGGACTAGAGCAATATGCAGCATTAAATATTCATATATCAAAGAGACTTATCCATTGGTATGAACTCTAGGTTTTATTGTTTATTTGTTATTTATTCTTTTCCTCATACTATATCCTCCTTCAGATTTCATCTGAATGTTAAAGTGGTAAGCATGGACAAATATCCACAAGGTCTTCAAAACTTGTTCTCTGGAGGTAGAAACCGGGGTGGTTTTCTTTCATATTTCTATTATATTTACCATTTACAGTACCATGAGAACATTATGTGAATTTTGATAGTCCATTTTAGTTTTGACCCACTGTTAATAATACCAGTTTGTTCATCTCACTGTCTACTTTTCTTTCCAGATGATTTATGGACAAACTGAACATTAAGATTCCTTTACGTAAGGGCTTGTCAGGGCTTTTTAGTAGGAAACGTCTCCTCGCAGTAAATATTATCTATTTTGTTTCTTGTATGTAAACGTCTATAATTCATGACCTGGCCATACTTCTTGTTTCTTTTGTATCTTATTTTCTACAGGAATTTTTAGTAAGAGACTTTGTCAAAAGTGACATGGAAATCCATGTGCTGTATATTGCCCTCATCACACTCGTTTATTCACAGTTGCTTTTCCCAAAGTATTCTAGTAGATTTTTAAAGATTTATTTCCTTCCATAAAAACTGGTGGTTATTGCTTCCCTAATATATTAAATTTATCTTTTCATCCAGTGAGTCTAATCTTTTATAATGCTTTTTATTGATTTCCCCTGTATGGAAGTAGGGCATGTACTTCCACAGACATTGCTGAAGGCCCTACTCAAGATCAGCTGTCATGTCCCCATTATTCTTGGCTCTGGTACAAAGGCTAAGCAGAGGGACCATGGAAGAAGGGCACAGTGCTGCAGGTGACAAGGAGGAGAGACCCCACATAGAAGGGGAGCTTCAGTCCCCAGGTATACCCAAGGGGGAGCAGGCAGAATTTGTGCTTATGGGGTTGCAAAGAAGGGATCCTCTGACAGTGAAAGTTTGAAGGAGCTGGCCTGGTACACAAAGCAGGATTTGGAGTAGTGATTAAGCACCATGGTGGGAGATGACCTGAGGCAGAGGAAAGAACTCCTCCCACCAACCTGACCTGCTGGGGAGGCTTTTTGCTTGCTAGGAGGTCAGAGAGAAAACCAAGCCTTGTCCAGCTCTTGGATGGTTCCCCTGCTGCTCTCCTATGTAAGCATCAGGAGTATGACCAGGGAAGGCCCAAGGCATGTCAACTACGACTGCATGGCTTTGGAGAGAGGGTCTAGGGCAATGGAATCAAGTGTTGTCTCCTCAATACTGCCAGTGAGGGGGAAGGCTTGAGGAGGAGTGAATAGACACTTCAGGTCAACACCTAATAGACAGCTTATCTTTACAGCAGGGATTTGGCTTTAGTGACCATTGAACTCTCTTTAAGGCTCAGGGACTGGGAGCCACCAGCTCAAATTTATGAAGGGGAGACATGATGCACCAACCTGACAGCTTTCTACTGTAGGGAACTGACCTACTGGATGAGGGCAGAGGTGGATGTTGTTTAACTTTACTAAGGCTTTTGACATAGTTTCCTGTAACATCCTCATACACAAACTGATGAGATACAGACTAGATAAGTGGCCAGTGAAGTGGATTGAAAACTGTCCGAACTGTCATACACAAATGATTTTGATCAGTCGTGCAAATGCCTTATGGACACTGGTACCTATTGGTGCACATTACAGGGTTAATCTAGGGCCAATGTTATTTAAATTCATTATTGACATGTATGATGAGAGAAGACTGCACCCAGACCAGAGCAGTTGCAGAGTCTTTATTTTGGAGATAGTCAAGATTAGACATGACCTGAAGCAACCTGCTCTGGCTGATCTTGTTGTGAGCTGGTCTAGATGATCTTTGGTGCTGCCTTTTCCATTCTGTGTGATTCTGTGATTTAGAAAGAGATGAAATACAGCACATAGTATTTTCATATTTTGACATTTCTTTAGAAATGGTTAACGAGTACTACTGAATCAACTAACTACAAGTTTTTTAGTCTTACCTTCTCTGAAAATAACAGCAACTAGAATATTTCAGAGTATTTCTTCAGTAACTTCAGCTTGAACCAGAGATGCTGTGCTTTGCTCAGGATCACATGAAGATTTGCTTTGTCTCATGTGGTTTCTTTGATCTCTTAGAGGCAATAACCTTGGATAAAATTCTAGGTTCAGCATCATCACCTCTTGTGACAATTATAATTTTCTGTGGGGTGTTTTTCTCAATATTGCCATGAGGATGAGGAACGGTTGTACACATGGCCCCACATGTGTTAGTAGAAGCAGGGTCAGAGAATGTTATGCACGTCTAAACAGCTACCATCTTATTTAACAGCTCAGATGCTGCCTTGCTGTAAAAATAATGCAAATTTTAAGGCCTGATACAAGATATATTTTCACCTTAAATTTATGGAGAATGTTCTTATTTTTAATGAGCTCTAGTTTACACCAGATTGTGGATCATTCCTTTAATTCTGCCATCACATTACTTGAGCAGAGACAAGTGCTGCTTTGAAGTGTCATTGTGCTGTAGAAAATCTGACGTTCAGATCTGAATGTAAGAAGCAGCACTAAGAAAGTGGAAGATGTAGACTCCCAGACAAGGACGTTTCTCTGAATTTTAATACACACCTGTATTTATTCTTACAGTCCCTCGGATTCAAACGTCACAGTATCTGTTTTGCATCAGAGAAATTAAGCCTCCTTTTGTTTACAAATTTCACAGGAAAAGTCAAAAGTAGGTTAGAGGAGAACATTATGTTGTATTGTTTTTCCCTAGTAAAAAGAGTGAGAAAACCACCTTTTATGATCAATATGGCGCTATTTCCTTTTGTGCTAAAAGCTGTCTGTTGCACTCTTGTGTCAACTCTGCACAGCATGTTCAGTTGCTTTAAAATAAAACTTTAATTACTGGATAGAGAACTTGAAGAGTTAGCAAGACATGAATTTTCTAGGACATGTGTAAGGATGGAAGCCACAGAAATGAAAGTTGTTTTAAAGAAAGAATAAGAATAAATAGACATTTAGATCCTGCTTGCAGAGACATCAAACACATGGAGGAAAAGTGGTCTTCAGTTTGCACTGAAGAAAGAAAACATTGCAATGGAAAAGTCCCTGCTGCATAAAAAAAATTGTTTGTACTTAATAAATACTAAAGGGGACACTGTTGAAAAACAAATTGTTAAAACTCAGGAGTCAGGCAAAGTGAGGTTTATAGAGTTAGTATGATTTATAGAGCCTTTTAATTAAAGTAACTGAAGGAATTGCACATCTTTGCAAAAGTTTTCAAGAGGAGAGAAACAGTACAGGTTTGCAGTTGTGTTTTCCTGGTGTGGTCCTTTGCAACATTTTGACATGAATCAGAATGAGAGGCTCAGTATTTGCAAACTGAAATTATCGATCAGAGCATAATTTTTCTCATGGGACCCTCAATAAAAACTTTGCTAAATAGTTTTCAAACTATATTGTCATAAATCTATTATTTTAACTTAGATAGTAAATATGGTAATTTACAGCTGTCAGGATCACTCCATCCTCAGTTGCCATGCAGTATTTTTAAGACAAAGTACAAGCCATTATCATACTACACTGCGTATCAGAAAAATGGAGAGCATAGTACTAATTTTCATTTATTCTGAGAATTTATGTAGAAAGCATTGAAAGGTCTACAGACCTGGTCTTTCACTGGTATTAATTATTCCACATATGCCATTATCATTTATGTATCTAAACTTGGTATCTAATGACACATATCATCAGTATTTAGGAGTCTATATCTTATATTTAATGGCAGCAAGGTCCAGATTTCAGGGACTTAATTCCAGCTTCTAATTCATAAGCTTGGCAGTTGTCACTATGATTTCTGGTACTTGGTGATGCCAATTATGGAGCCTTTAAGCTCCTTTATCCCTCTAGAAATCCATGCATGCCTACCCTAGCCCATTTTGCCTGTGTTTTAAACAACTGGATCTGCTTTCATAGGATTCCTTTATTGACTCGGGGAGCATTAGATTAATTCCTTCTTCTATTTTCTTAAATCCTTACCTGTGTTTGTGTAAATTATGTTGGGGAATATTAAATTATTGACATAAGGAGTGATGTGCATTAATATAGTTTACCTAATGACTGGAGTTAACTGCCATTAGGTAAAAACCCATTTACTTAATGGTGCATTGTTTTTGTCTTTATTTTGCTATTGTTGTTTAGAAAATAGCTTTTTAAATTATTATCTTGAAGTGCTTGATGTGCATAGAGGCTGAAGTGCATAAGCATTCTGGGGAGAAACATATTGGTAATTAATATACTGTGTAGCTTAGAATTTTTCTTTCCAAGCCTACAGGGATCAGGCAAAAAAAATATGCTGTAACTTTCTGCTGTCTTCTGGTTTGTGTTTTAGACTGTTTACCTGTGTATAGTGAGCTGTAGGCTGAGGTGACATTGTGTCCAAGAAAAACAAGTGTATGTGGTAATGTATAGCTTTTAATGTTAGCACTGTCTTTTAACAATCTCCCCTGCAGGAAATAGAACAAGGATTGTCTGCAGCAAACAAAGTGGCTGGCTCCCAATGGGAGTTTCTGTAAAGCTGTGTCTCCTGCCTGTATAATGAAATAAAGTAAAATAGAATTTAAAAAATTAATTACCTGTCTTCCATTCTGAATATCATAGCTTCAAATTCACTTCTTGCTTTCAGATGCATTTGTATTCACCAGTCATGCTTTTCATATTTACAGTAGAAAAATGCAGATTTTCCCTTTTATATTTTAAGATAAAGAAATTATCTAATACAATATATTTTGTAAATCACACATTCATAGTTACATTGAATGCATTTGGCTAGTTTAGATTGTATCAGGAACAGCAAATAGAAAATGCCATCATACCTTCTTCATCCTCAGAGCTTAAGAAACAAAAGTTTAAGTGAAAAATTGTTCTCAGTGCCTAAGTAGGAAATACTTTAGGAGACTTTTCTCCTAGTTTTGCACATGATTCAGTTCAAGGGTCTGTCTGTGTTGTGAACAATGATGGAAGTAGAAATATTCATGCTACCTCAGTTACCAAAGGTGGTTAGTGCTGGCAATTTATCTAGGCCAGTGTTATTTCTCAGCACGTTAATTTAACTTTTATAAATGTTAAATCCTGTTTGCTTTAAGACTGCATTTTGTGATATTTTCAGACAGTGAGGTGGCTATGCCTGACATTAAAATTTGGGAAATATGACTGGCATTTCTATGTTATCAGGAAATTATTTCTACAAGACCCTTGAAACAGAGGGTTAATGGAAAAGGTGCAAAATTATTTTCAACTGTGAATATGCTGGCGAAGGTTGTTTACAGGTTTACATGCTTATCACAAGTACATGCAGAGATAACTTGGATTTCATATAAATTGTTGAAAGCGGGCATGACTTAGCGCACATTAACGTAAGCCATAATTCAGACTATGCCTGCAGGAAAATACCGCAAGAGGTGAGGACTTTTCTCTTCCATTTTGGAAATAAGTATGTGAAAACTTGCCAATCAATATTACACTCAACTCAGATACTGGTAAAAATCCCTCCAAAAATTATAAATCTACTTCATAGCTTTCTACCAAATGATATTCACTTTGTTTACTCTATCCACTAAATATTGCTGCACAAGTCTGGTTTCTTTTGCCCTCCAGCATTAGTTTCTGGGTTGACTGTTCCAGCAAGGAGGAAAGGATATTAAAAACTAAGACAAGATACATTGTTATTGGTCTTGTTCTAAAAGAATTCTTAAGAGTGAAACTGTAGAAAACAGTGAGTTAAGAATCCCGAATGTGACTATTTTTTATTAAAAACTTCAATTTCCCATGCATAAACATATATTGATATGTAGTTCACCTAAGATATAAATAAAACTGAATGCAAAATGCAGTTCATATATGTTATTTTAAGAAGAATAATAGATGCAGGAATGTGAATTTTATACCATATGTAAGGTATTAATTATTAATGCGACCTGAATATATAATATGTTTGTTTGATACAATGACAGATGATATTAGTCTTTTTGCCTAAAGTCTCATGGTATGAAATGCAAGAAAGGTTTTCAAGAGGCTCATTGCCTAACTTTCATGCAGGAAAGCCCAAGGCTGTCATTACCATATGGCTTGTCACTGCAATAGGAAGGAAAACTCCCTGAGTTAACAATCATAACAGGTTTTTGTAACCCAGGTTTGTAGGAATCAAGAAGAGATAACTTCATCATTCACTTAAAGAGGTATGAAGAAATATTCTGAAATATTACTTTGTGTACATTGCAGGAACAGACTGCACTACTCTGTTCAGCGTCAGAGGAGAGCAAGGAAACATGAACTGGGGATATGACATATAAAATAAAAATTATGGTCCAAAAACCTTCTTAGATGTAGAGACAAAATATTTAGAAATATCTAGTCTTATTAATCTTACTAAGAAGTATTATTTTAGTTTCTTTTAAGTCTGTATCAGTTAAGAAGTTAAGTATTATATGGCAGTATGGCAGTCTTAGAACTGACCTGGTCTCTATTTCTGCAAAACTAAGAAACTACACAGATTCATACCTAAATACCCATCATATGAATAAGCTTTAAACATTCCTGGAATATGTCAGATGAATATGGCTTATTAGAAAATGCTCAGAGAATATCTTAAATAAATGTTAGGTGTTCTGTTTTAAAATTATGTTTAAGTACTTTTAAAGCAAACCCACTATTAATAGTCTGTAAGTCCTGTATCGGTAGCTTAATTCTTGGGCTGCTTTACTAGGAATGGAACACCAAGGTTTTTCTTTCAGTTAAAACCCGTTTCCAGCTTCTGAAAATGAGCTCTATCCAGGGTAGTAAGTATTTCAAGATAAATGTTCTCCAAAGTAAGCTAGAAAAAAAGGCTCTGAGGACTCACATGCAACTGAACGAGACCAAAGTAAAACTGAAGTGATTAAGTATTTCATGTTCATGAGAGGTCCTGGATTTCTGTTCTAGGTCTCAAGATTTCTTCTGTTTTCAGTAATTTAAAATGTATAGAACTCCAGAAAGAAATCTGTCCAGAAAGAATCTGTCCAAAAAGTAAGTCTTAGTAGGGGGTCCACCTCCTGGTGTTTCTCTCTGTCCTGTGGAGCATCTTCCATTCCCTAGGCTTTAGTGTCCTAGTTTTACAAGGGCAGTTGTCTTTTTTTAGAAAGTACAAAACTTTTATGTTCTACAATTAATGGAGGTAGATGCTTGATAAGGTCCATGCTCACTCAAACGTTGGGGAAGGGTGGGATTGCCAGACCTAGACAGTAGCGCTGTGATCCTTCTGTTAGCTCTCTGTTTCTTCTTCCAGAGGTTAAAGACTTGAGAGCCCTCAGCAGCTCTACAGTGCATGACAGGCGAATGTAAGCCCATGCAATGTGTTTAGTTACAGGATTATCACAGCCTCCTGAGTTTTCTCAGTAACTCTGTGCCTCATATAGTGTCTTGATGGCTAACCCTAGATTCGGCTTTACATTGAGTCCCAGACACTTAAAATTCTGCCTATTGCAGCTTCCTAAATCTTGACTAATTGAAGACCAGCCATCAACACTGTGTAGAGCTATGATTATAACTACCATCTTCTGAGACATAGGCAGGTATATTACTCTGCCCCATTTACTATTACAGTATTATGTTTTGAAGTCTGCATTTTCAGTTCTGTATGACCACATCTTGACATTGTATAAAAATTATGTGTCTTAAATTTTTCATGCATTAGATGGAACCGTTTCCCTTTGTTGAGTATTTAAGTTAACCAGCTGTCCTAGAAGACTGATTCAGAGGAAACACAATGCAGACATTGCCAAATTGAGAGATGCCAATGTCAGGCAAGAAGGAGTTAATGTGGACTTAAATATATCTGAAAGCAAACACACTTAATGATAATGACAAGTACTTATGCAAATGAACTGCTAATACTCATCCAGCCAGAGGTGATTAAGTCTTTTAGGCCAACTGGAGATTTCACCCAGCAGGGACTGTGAGGAAGCTGCTAAGAGACAAAGGCTTAAATAACTTCAGGGTTTATAGCTTTACTGCTGCACTTAAGCCACATTTCTCTGAATTATCCTTTCTTTCGTGTCCCTTGCCTTCCCCCAGGAAAGAGGTCACAACTTCAGTTACCTTGTAAATCTTTTAATCTATACATTTTAAGGCCTGTAAAAGCACAGTAATTTATCCCAAAGTGATATGCTGGTATTAAATAGACTGGAATAATGAGCGGACCTAAGGGATTATCTAGTCTGATACTTAATTATGTAGACTAGCATCGAGGAAGAAAATGGAAGAATTACATCTGTCTCTAACTCCTGTACTATATGTCCAAAAAAACAGTTATTGGTAATTTTTATATTAAAAGCCTTACTTTGATGAAAGAAGGCAGTATAGGCATGAGTAAAATTTAGGTCTACATAAAATAATGAAAAGAGATCTTCAAGCACAATGAACTACTCTGTCTGAAACAGAGAAAAGGAAAATTATTAGCTACTGGATGGCATTGTAATAGTTTTTCATTACCAGTACTTCAGTGTACAATTTTTATGTGTTGCTATTGTGAGGTTGGATGTTATTAGAAGCCAGTGAGGTTTCAAGTGGTTAGTTTTCCCTTTATCCTGTATTTCATGGAAAAAAACCCCGTCCTTCATTACAGAGGAAGAAACAGTGACATCTGTGAAGCTAAACAACCCCTAAGTAAGTAGATGAGATTGATTTCAGAAAAGAGGTTGGACATTTTTGCACATATGGAAGGCACAATCGGTTTGCAACAAGCTTACATCCTCTTCAGCTGTATATGTGTATATATACACGTCTATATGCATTTTAGAACAAATAATCCAAATTTTGCTTTTTCTATTAAAGACTATTTTACTAAATACATTTTTCAGTCCAGCCAAAATTGGATGTTTGATACACAAAAAAACTTCTTAAAATTATTATTATCTCTTTTGTGTTGTGATTAGTCTTCTAGAAAAAAAAGTAGTTGTAGGGGCTCATGACTCAATAGCTTCAGCTAAAAGCCAGTAGTTAACAAGTGTTATCAGTCACTCCTGAATCTGGTCTTCATAGCTGGGAGAAGAGGATCCAGCTGTCTGAGGTTCTCTGATTAAAAATTCCTTCTTAATAGTCTCCCAGTCTTTTTCTTGTGCCCACACATGTTCTATACTTTTCTGTGGGCTTGGGGAAATGAATGGATTAGTAGTATCATGCCTCTGAGTCAGTAAGTTAATTAAAGGCTGCATGTATAAAATGGAACAATGAATTATTTAGAGGATAACAAACATGATCTAAAATTCCATTTACTCACATTTCAAGCCAATTTTTAGTTTCAGAATTCATATAGCAATCCGTAATATTTTTGCATATTGCTAACTGTGTGCAAACAATATGTTTGCCAAAGTTTCAACTGAAAGTCTCTTGAGTGCTTTATGACTGTACATTAGGGATGTTTGCTTTCCGCCCTATTCTATGTCCCCAATGAAATTTCAGGCAGTGGTGGGAAGATAGAGAATTATCTGTCTGAAGATCAGCGCTAAACATAATGGGAGGTGTAGTCTTGGAACCAAATCGCATACTCTGTCTTGTTTAGAAAATCTCTCCTCAGATTTTGCTATGACTTTATAATGAACCGTCTGAAACTTCAAAACATTCCAAATGGAGATCTGAGTCTTACAAGACAAAATACATATACGCTTACCCACCACATCCATGTGCTTGTTTTTCATACATCTAATTAAGGCAACCTGGGGATTTTTTGTGTGTGTGTGCAGAACCCTGCAGCACAAACATTTCTGTTGATTTCACTGGTATGTTTTCAAGCCCACAGTAAGCTTAGACAGAATGTTTTCCTACAAAAAGTTTTATTTCTTGCCATTTAAAAAGGGCTAACCACTATCTTTACTGTAACACATACTTTTCTGCACCTTCATCATCACTCTCAGTATAGAAGGTCCTTTAAATCTGCAAAACTGACTGTCAGCAGTGCATCTATCTTATGGTGTCCTAATTAGAAACAACTCTAGAATATTTCTTTTATTTAGAGCCAAAAGAGGCCATTGATCTATTGTTTGTAATAACTGACATCCATTTGGCACAAAAGAATGAAGTATCTACTTTCTGAATCTGGTTTATACAATGTAGTATTTATTTTAATAACTAAATAAATGGTAAATATTTATAAAATATCTAACTAATGTGAACACTAAACTCCTGCAGATTTTCAATGAGAGGTGGGACTGAGCCCCCTTTAACTAAATGAGGACCATGTATTCCTGCTGCACTGCAGATGCTGTTATTCACCCCCCGAGCCTATAGGATACAAAACAAAGAATTAGGTATTGTGTAGTCTTCTCATGAGAATCAAGACTCACCAGATCTGCTCTTTTTATTGTTACTAAGCATTAAAATAAAAAAAAAAAGAAGATAAAAACCCCTCATCAACCACCGCATTTTAAGAACATACTGAATTCGTCAAGCTTTTAGAAAAAGGATATTGGAAGGAGTTTGTCCTCAGATGTGAGCTGCAGCAGGCAAGCACCAGTTCAGGCCCCCTTGAGCTCAGTGTTTTTATATCCAGTGTCACAGAGAGGTACTTTGAAACTAAGCATATCTCTGCTCATCATGATCACATTCTTGTTCAGATCTCAGTGTGAGGCTCCCAGCAGTCATTAATGAAATGTACTTTGTAACAGCCCTAAATATTCCATGTGTAATTTAGGAGTCTACATTGTTCAGCTATTATTCAAAAATCTTGAATTGCCAGAGACTGAGGAGACCACAATATTTTCTCTTGTTGCCCATAGATTTTTGTAAGGATTGAGAATTTTGTCTCAATCTTTTGTACAGATGAAGTTTTGCCAGGTTTGAGAGGGCTGGCTTTGTGAATGTTTTGAATTTCCGTATTTAGAATCTTTATTTCTTCAACAAATTTCAAGTTCTGTACTCCTCACTTCTGAAACATTCCTGTTCCAGTTCCTTCTCAAGAATGTCGAAAGACTGCAGAGCTCTCTGTGACCATTCCAGCACACCTGATTCTGAAAAGAGACCGGGGAGCAGCGTTACACCTGGAAATTCTATTACCATTTTCTGTTGTGATCCCTTACAATTCAAGGGCACCAAAAGATTAAAGTACAGGAGTACAGTAACAGCTCTTCCATTTAATGGAAACATCCAATCTTCTTATTATTCTTAGAGCTTTAAATGAAAAACATCCATGTCAGTATGTGCCTTCAGACATTGCCTGCTCATTCTGATCTGCATCAGTTCTTTGAAAAAAAATGAACAGGGAGTTAGTATCATTTTTCTGCTTGAAGTTTCACTAAAGAGAGCATAGAAATATATGTATGAAATGCAAACTCCATAGCCATATAATCCTTTTCCTAAAGAAAGCAAAGACAAAAACATTAATTTTGGAAGAGAGGGGTATATAGTCTGTTCACCAACAAACAATAGCCTAATTACGACATTGGCATTTTCAATGTTATAAAATGCTTTGTTTAATAACATTTCAGCAGACCATAGGTGTAACCAGGTTGAGTAAAGTTCAGAATTCTTACTTAACTATAATTTTCTTTCCTGCAGAAACAGCATTGTTCTTGAAAGGGATATATTTGTAAGTTATTAAAGGCTTCCCCTGCTCTTCCTTTCCTCCATTTTAGTGCTAAGAGTCTACACTGTATTGGACTGGAATTATCACCTGTATAATTTCATACGAGTACATCTAGAGTGCACATGTACTAGTATTCTGTGCTTAGGCATGAATATAAATAATACATATGGCTCCAAATCCAACCCCCAAATTCAGTAATGTTTACATCATTATTACATATTTGCTGTAAGGGAGCTAGTAAAATGTCATGTAGAATTGAATTTTTAATCCCATAGGAGAATGCTGTGCAAATTAGTGCTTATATTCCTGATTTTTTTTTCTGTCCTAATAATGATATAACATCCCTGGACAGAAAATGATAGAATCCCACATCACTGACATTTGATGTTGAAGCAAAAGTGAGATATAAAACTTCCATTCAAGTGTAATGATATATTCTTTTCTTCTAATATTTCTTTTACTAAACCATTCTAGAAATAGATCAATATTGCCTAAACAATTAATTGCCTAGGATTTGTTTTTTTTTATTTTTTATGATCAATCCTCTAACTTTTTTAACTATCTGTCATGGTTTAAGGCCCTCACGCAGTTTTGCTCACTCACTCACTCTTTCTTCCCCCAATCCCAGGGGGATGGGGAGGAGAATCAAAAGAATTCAACTTCCACAGGTTGAGATAAGAACAGTTTAGTAACTAAGGTATAACACAAATTACTACTGCTACCACCAATAATAATAATAATGACAAGGCAAATACAAGGAAAAAGAATACAATCACTGACTACCTATACCCAGCCCGACCAAGCAGTGCACACCCCCACCCTTCCTGGTCTGTGCTCTCCATTTTACAACCTGGGCATGATGTGCTTTGCTATGGAATACCTCTTTGGTCAGTTTGGGTCAGGTGTTCTGTCTTTTCTTTCCCCTCAGCCTCCCTTCCTCCCTGGCACAGCATGAGACTCAGAAAGTCCTTAACCAGCCTAACCATTCTAAACCATAATCATAAACACTGGTGCTATCAGCACTGTTCCCAGGCTGGAAAGTCGAAAACACAGTGCTGCACCAGCTACTACGAAGGAGAAAATGACTGCTGCTGCTGAGACCATGACACTATCATACTATGAAAACAATTCAAAACCTTCTTAACAGTGATAGTAAGCAGGAAAAGCCCTTACTCTTTCAGATTCAAAAGAGTTTCTGTAAACTTATTTAAGCTTCTGTAATAGCAGAGACTAATTCACAGGTAATGATTATATGAATCTGAAGCCTTTTTTTAAACAATTTATATGCCTCTTCATGCAGGAAAAATGAATATAGATGAATATAGGCTGAGTCAAACTTTCACAGTAAGGTGGTGTTTTTGTCTGCTTTTATTCCTCCAGAGGAAGTATCTGGGGAAAATGGATAACTACAATGCCAATTTTTATTATCAAAATAATGTGCAAAATTTATGACCTGATAAATCTGTCCTTGGATGGAGATTCTCATTTTGATAATCCCCCTAAAATGAGTAATAAAGCACCTCTGATAGTAATAAAACATTTTTCTTTGACATTTCATGATAAGTGTAACAACAAATAAAGAAGGAACTTCAAAGACTGCTTACTTCAAAAGCTCTATAAAGTCCATTTGAATAAAATCCATGACTTTCATAAAAGTGTTGAAGATGTCATGAATTAAATTAGTGGTCTACATCTCTTTGCTTCATATTGTCCATATTTTAATCATAATTTATTCAGCACATCCTGCATGTTGTTGATTGAAGGAAATATTAAATCCAGCTGAGCTTTAAGCAATTTTAAAAGGAATGAATGAATATAATTATGCATGTTAATACTCCCGAATCTGCTTTTTTATTTGCTTCTGTCTGTCATATAACAGATCAGTAAACTTTGCTTTTTATAACTATCATTAATCTTTCACAAAGATTAAAAAAATATCCCTTCTGCAGCTACATTGTTTTACTTTTCTTACTATAGCCTTTTTTAAATGTTCCTACTATGCCAGGAAAGGGAACTGCTGATGATTTCATCAACTTCTGGAAAAAAAAACGTAAATTAAAATGCACTTTTCCCAATAAAAATAGTAAGTATTCAAAGCTTTAATTAGAAAGAAAATCTCAGTTCAGAGTAGGTACAGTTGACTCTGAAACTAGTGTTTTAAGACAAAAGTATTGTTTATTTGATAGTTATGAAGCATAATGACAATATAGACCACCGTATTCAGTTAATGTTCTTTTATACTAAAATATTCAGGTATGATGGAGCTTTTTTGGGAGTTTGTTATGCTCAAAGAAAGAACAAGGTAGCTTGAGTTCTATCTTCAGTCTGATCATGGTCAAACATGTCTCCAAAAAGGCATAGTCTAAGGCATACTAAGGTAGGTTTATTCTATTACATAAAGGAACAAATACTTCTATCATTGATCCTAAATAAGAGCTAGGGTAACTGAAACAGTTCATACTTAAGAATTACACCATAGAAGCATGCTTCTCAAATACTGTGAATCAGAACCACTTACATAAAGTCCATTGGTGTAGATATCCTGACCACTAAGGGTTTGTCTTTCCTTCCAATATATGAATGTCTTGCCTTCTATTCTGGGTCACTGTTGCAGTATTGAGAAATGCAATATTGGCAATTATGGAAACTTTTAAGATGAGTTTCATTTTATTGTAGGGTTATGCACAGCACAAGTTGTAAAATTTGCCCTCAGAAGCAGCCTGCCTTAGCGACATATTATTAACACCAGTCTGCCTTCACGTGTCCGAGCTGTCTAGTGACAGCTGATACATAAATATATAGAGATATATGTGAATCAATTGGACAGTTTCTGTCTGTTGTGATTTCAGCAGAGACAAAGCTCTGTTTCCCCTGCTCAATTCTGGTTGACATTAGCTTTCCACCAAGAAATCTTTGCACTTTCTGGATGCTCATCCATCCCAGACTCTGTGTCATCTTTCCTCTCCTTTCTCTTAATACTATTAAGCTTGTTTCCCAAGGAAAGATTTGCATTCAGCCTGCCTGTCAGAATGCAGTCTCTCCTCTCTATTTCTGTCCAGGCTCAACAAATTTGGAATTTCAGCCCAATTTGACAGAGGTAGAAAAATTATTAAGAAATTTGCCATTTGAAATTAATTGTGTTCACATATATCAGTGTGGTCAAAACGTATCTTAAAAAATGCATTTCTGAAAGAAAACATGTTAGCAGAGGACAGAATCCAGTGAAGAGGAAGTCAGGAGAGTTTTTCTTTCAGTACTCACTCTGTCATGCATTAGTGAATCTCATCACAAACCGTGATTGCCAGGGAACCAGTCTTCAGATTTCTCTCTAACCAGGTTTCTCCAGCATTTTCAGTGATCATGAAATTGCCTCTGCCTTTCTACAAGAGTAACAGCTTGAGGCATGAAAGAGCTGATAGTTCCCAGTGTGATCCACTGGGATGCAGCGGCAAACAGTGGCAGGACAAACAGGGAGGTGATGTAACCACCTCAGGCTCTTAGCAAAAGTGGGTGATCCTCCCATTGAGGGTTAACTCAGTGAATCACCAGGATTACTGTTTTGCAGCTATTAATGAAAAGCAATTTTGCTGATGCCTTTGTGAAGTGTGCTATATGACTTTCTGGAGCTTGTGTACCACTGACTGTGTGAGCTACTGGGAGATATACAAGAAATGTGCATTATAAACCATTACATACCTACTGTAATAAAAGGTCAAGTGTCCTCAACATAAAAAAGGCATGGAACTGTTGGAACAAGCCCAGAGGAGGGCCACGAGGATAATCAGGGGACTGGAGCACCTCCCCTATGAAGATAGGATGAGAGAGTTGGGGCTGT
>JASSUY010048622.1:0-61866 GCA_032466535.1 Forpus xanthops
CGGCGCCCCCGTGCGGCCCGCAGGGGCCTCGCCACGTCCCGCCGGCGGGGCCGGGCCTGCGGAGCGGCCTTCCCCCGAGGCCTCCCGCGCGGGGGCAGAGAGGGACAGGGAGGGACGGACAGAAGCGGGCAGGCGCAGGCTGGCCCCGGGAAGAGGGGCTGCTCGCGGGTGGGCTCAGGGCTTGGCTGTCAGTGGCGCTGCTGGAGGCTCAGGTCGTCCTCAGAGAACCGCCTGTTCCAGACCTCAGGGGTCCGATCTCCTGGGGCCTCTAAGGGTTATGGAGGGCTCCTGTAACAGAGGTGACTGCTGTCTTTAAGGGCAGGCCCTCAGTTCCATGGCTTGACCTTTCACCCTCAAACCTTTGTCTCCTCAAAGAGGAAACAACCCACAAAGGCATTTGGGCACCTAAATCCCATGATATCAGTGGGATGTTGGTACCTAAATATCTTTGTAGTTCTTACTTTCTTTCCACATTCTCCAGCCAAGGTGGAATTCCCCACTGGGCTGACAGAGAAATTCCCCAATAAACTCCCTACAAACTCCCTTTTATTGACAGGAAAATATAGCAAAGAGAAAACCCAACCCCAATAGCTGTAGAGCATTTGCAGTCTTTACAGATGGTGGTTGTATTTCTCGACCAGAAATTATATCTCGTCCATGGCACAATGCAGTGCACTGGTAAGGGGGAAACCACTCCCACCCAAAGCCTGTGCTCTGGTGAAACTAGGTGTTCTGGTTGGCTTAAACAAGACACAGTTTGAAAGGTACTGGGGGGGTAATGCAGTCTCCCAGGTCTCAGACAGGTCAGACGCTGAGCAGTGAGGTCCTTCTCACTTGTCCAATGTGGACCACACAGTGGGGCATCTGCTGAAATCAAACTGACCCAAGGCTGGATCTTGGTGTCATGAGAGCAGCTTCTCTGGATGCAGCCTCTGGATGGATCCTGAGTGAAGACCATCCTCCTCCCTATTCTAAGGTTCCCAAGTAATGATGTATTGCCTGCAAAAGAAGCCAGTGTTGCATCTTTTACTTGGAGGGGGATTGGAACTAGATGATCTTAAGGTCCTTTCCAGCCCTAAGTATTCTATGATTCTATGACCTGCTTAATTATACCGGAGGACGCGTGGACTTTGGAATTTGATGTATGCCTATCTCCTCCCCCAGAAAAAATACCATCCAGAAATATCCTTCAATCCTTTCCTGAAGTCACTCAGTGTGGGGTGACAGAGAATTGCTCATAGAAGTCAAGAGTGGGTCCCACTGCCTGGAGCAGAGGTGGGTGTCTACTGTGACACCCTTATCTCAGAGGTAATGAATTGATTCCTAGTAGGTTCAGTTTCCTCATAAATGGTAACAGTTTTCCTCCAAAACAAAGAGAAGAGTTTGGCTCTTCATCTGTCCCTGAGGAAGGGGATGTATGACATGCTGCCTGGCAGAGGGAGCACGATGGGTAGCAGGTCCAGGAGAGCCAGCTGGGAGGCCAGCATCAGCTCTGAGTCTGGAGCGGTGTGTCATGAAACCCAGAAGAAGTCTGCAGCATTACAGGAGTGTTAATAGTCACAGGCTTAATAAAGCCTTTTGCCCTTCAAGGGAGAGAGCCTGGCCAGGAGCACTGGAGCTGCTAATTGAGGCACAGAGCAGTCATTTGCACATTTAAATGGCAGAATGCTAAACATGGTCTGCAGATAGTCCTGGCAAAGGACACTGGTGGGACACTCTCCTTTCAGAGCTGCTCTGGGCTGCCTGACACATCTCTGCAAACACAGCTCTTTCTGCGTGGCTCTTGCCAGGCACCCTTAAAGAGGCAGCTCCCCAAGCCTTTTATTTTCCCCCTAAGCCAAATGTAATAGCAAGTAACAGTTGAGATGATTATAATGCATAGCTTCCAGTATAAATTAACAACCTCACTGACTTTAAATGCCCTGTTAGCTTCTGAGGTGTATGTGTTGGCACTTGGGCTGCAGTATCTGGACCCTGGACAAACTGGTCCTCTGGCTTTGCTAATAGCCATTTCAACCACTACTGTTGCCTTTAGAGCAGGACTTCAGTGATTCCCTCAGTTTCTCCACCTGAATAAGACTTGCATCCCATTTTTTTCAGTCTCTGCATTGTGCAGCTCCAGGTGTTGTTTGAGGAAGATGAGACACACATTTTTCCAGAAATCTTTCTAGCTGGTAGGAAAGGCATATTGCAGTTATCTGCCATTACCATCACTTTGCACAGCCTAAGTGCTCCAGCTGGTGTCAGAGCACTTTGGTGTATTGGCAGGATCTGTTCTGCTGTGTTTTCCCAGGTCTTAGTATAGGAAAAAATGCAGAATGAAGGAGCCTTGTGTCAAGTTCTTAGCCCAAATGCTGCATCAGCTCTACCAATATTCCACCAGATAGCTGTTTGCTTGATGTGCTCTTTAAAATACCTGTAAGGGCAATCCCCATCCCTCCCTGCAGTAAGAGAAACAAATGATGGATGGTTGGCCCGATGAAACATCTGGGCTGTTGAATGCAAATTCAGCAGTGGTTGGAGAAAAGAATATCTCCCCGAGTGCTGAATGTGAACAAACATGCTGTTTTTTCACTGCCTTGCCAGAGACCTGCTGATGCTGGAGTGTCAAGTGTAGGAAAAATATCTGGCATGAAGTACACCCTTAAGAAGACATTCCTTTTGCATGCAATGAAATCACTCCCTTGCAACATGTTGGCAGGGCTCTTTTGAGATCTCACCACCAGTAAAGGTTTTTGTATGTTCCTCGGTTCTGATCTCTCACTTCTTTCAGTCTCCTCTCTCTTTGGTACCCATCCTGTCTGTCAAAATCCAGCATGTGAGATTTCTAAAATAATAGAGATTCAGTTTCCTGCACATACACATTCCTGAATGTCACAAATTTACATTCACCTTGGTTCTTATCCGAGCTTGTGTTTCACACTCTTCCTTGGTAACAATTAGTTTATGTAGTCTCTAGGGTTTATGGTGTGTCTTGTGCTATCTCAGCATCACTTCCAGTGTTAATAATACTGTTCCTACCACCACGCTGATTCGGGTAGTTTTATCCAATCTGAAAGAAACAGTTTAGTTTGGGGCTGATCACACACTTGTGCTCCGGAGCCGCTGGCAACCTGTGTCAATGCCGCAAAACGGTGAAGCAGCGGCAGGTTTCGCACCTCCTTCCAAATGACAAAAGTCGCCTGTTTGTGGTGTCTGCCGCAGAGCCTGCAGCTCCTTGTGCTGCGTCTTTTCCGTGAATGGCTTTCCTCTTTCCCTCTTTTTACCTTTGGGGTATTTTCCATTTCATCTCACAAGTGGTACCACGTGGTGCTCTGTAACCACGCAGAGCTGCGGCTGCTGACAGAGGTTGCTCCCTTCAGCGTTGGATGATCATTAGCTTTTTTAGCAGTGTGCAGCCGGAGCCTCTGCACGGCACCGCAGCATGACCTAAGTAGCTCTGGCAAGAGCCTCAAAAACACTGTTATTGCTGAGGAATGCCTAATCACGAGTCTCCTCTTGCTGTTAATCTGTGTGTTCCTGGGATTCCTTCCCTCTTTGCAGCAATGCCTTTTTTGCACCCTCCTGCCAGAGGGTGCTGGCGTGTGAGCTTTGATTTATTGGCTAGTGGAGAGGGAGGGAGCTGCTGGGAGTTTTCCCAGAAAACGCTGCATTTCCTCAGGCTGGTTTGCTAAAAGCTGACCAGCAGCGCACTGAGGAGCCGAGAGCAGATGGGCAGCTTTTGTTTAAATGAGAAAACGTTATATGGTGACAGTGGGGAAACAAACTTGGGAAGAGAATGAGAGAGGTCTCTGAATGGTCTCCTTAGGAGCCCAGCTCTAACAATGCTGGGAGTTCTGGGTGCTCCCACTGCCAGATGCTGGTTCCAGAACAATTCATTTCAAGGCTGGGGATGATTAGACCAAATGGAAAATAAGATTCAAGCAGCTTAGGCAAGGATAGACTGACAAATAACTCTCAGAATAACTGTTCTCTGTTTGGTGGGCCAAGGGCTGAAAATATGTTTTCCTTCAACATGATGACTTTGAAAAAGCAAAACCCTAGAATGCTGATGCTGGCAACTCAATATTTCATGAGACAGGATTTTATTTGCTTTCCCTGGTGCAAGTTGATGCTATTGAAGAAGATTTCAGAGCCCCGTGCACCCCAGCATGGTGTGGAGAACTCACCAGCAGGTTTCATGATTAAATGTTGCAGGAATTATTTGTATCTTTTGCTGTGAGAGAGATGAGGGTGTCAGAGAGGCTGTAGCTTGACACTGATTTGATGCTGGGGAAAGCAATTACTGCAGATACACAAGCCAAGAGCACCAAGAAGCAGCAGGAGACATTGCAGAGTCCAGCTAATCCCCTAGGCAACATCAACCATGTTATTACTTGATGCCAACAGTTAAAGAAATGTCAGCATGAACCT
Source organism: Forpus xanthops (assembly GCA_032466535.1). Classification (NCBI taxonomy): domain Eukaryota; kingdom Metazoa; phylum Chordata; class Aves; order Psittaciformes; family Psittacidae; genus Forpus; species Forpus xanthops. Next base: position 4,414 of record JASSUY010048622.1, read on the forward strand.
GCATCTGCAGCAGCTTTTTTAAAGAAACTAAAAGCATTCTTGCACTGATGGTAAGGCAAAACCAAACAACTTCTGTATGCATCTGGGGCAGTGGCAGCTGCCTTATTCCAGTGGCTGAGGTGATAAAGGACAGACAGACCATTAGACACACATCTGCCTCTTAGGAGAAGAGGGGATAAATCACTGGAACAGAGGGATTTCATACTGAGGCAGAACAGTCTGTTCCAAGGCTGCAACAGGGACAGATACTCCTGAAAAGATGTACAAATCTCTTCTGGCTCTATACAAGCCCTGCCCTACTGGGGCAATTACATGTATCAAAGAGGTCCCTGCAGCCAGGATCAGTATCCAGGGCACCAGCATGTTTCAGGATGTTGTCTGCATGGTTCGAGATATTGCCTATGTGGAAAGACATGTGTTGGGTTAAAACCTTTTAAATGCCACTGCTGAACTGTAATTTAAGTGAAGAACTAGGCATGACAGAGGCTTAATGAGAATTCCAGCTCAAGCTGAGAGGCTAAAATCAAGCGATGACTGGCCAGCAGGCCCCACACAGCTTCAGTTCATGCAGAAGAGCTTCCTTACAGCTCTGAAACAGAGCCCCATTCAGAGCTGTAACGTGGTGTTTTGTTGTCACAAGACTTTAAACAGGGATACCAGTGCAGACAGCCATGCCTGACAGGCTCAGTGACACCCAGATTCTCCTCTCTGCACCTTCCCCCACTTCCTACCTTGGAGATTTGGTAACAATTGGGAAAATTATCCTCTTTCTTTGTAGGCTGTTTACTACCAAAGCCTGTCTGATATTCCTCAAATGAACCCTGCAGCATAAAGCTCAGTCAAGGAGACAGGTCCATGGCATGATCCCAGCTGGTGGACTGGCTATGTGCCTCTTGGCTGGTTGGTGCTCTTACCCCGCTGGCAGAGCCCTCTGGATATGTCTGACAACATGGAGACCAGGAAAAGCTGGAACACAACCTCTAGCTCAGGCTAGCTGCCAGACATGCACTTGGCCTGGAAAATTCAGTGACAAGAATCATAGAATCACAGAATGGTTTGTGTTGGAAAGGACCCTAAGATCATCTAGTTCCAACCCCCCTGCTATGGGCAGAGACAACTCACACTTGAGCGTGTCACTCTGTCCAACCTGGCCTTGAACACTGCCAGGGAGAGCGCATTTACCACTTCTTTGGGCAATCCATTCCAGTGCCTCGCCACCCTCACAGTAAAGAACTTCTTCCTTACATCTAACCTGAACTTCCCCTGTTTAAGTTTAAACCCATTACCCTTTGTCCTGTCGCTACAGTCCCTAATGAAGAGTCTCCATCTGGCCTTGTAGGCCCCCTTCAGATACTGGAAGACTGAAGATGCTGAAGGAGATGCTAAACTTAACACCAGGGCAGGTAGTGATTGGACAAGAGGAATGGCTCTAAACTGAAAGAGGGTAGGTTTAGATTAAATATGAAGGAGAAATGCTTCACTATGAGGGCAGTGAGGCACTGGCACAGGTTGGCCAGAGAAGCTGTGGCTGCCCCATCCCTGGCAGTGTTCAAGGCTAGGTTGGACGGAACCTTCAGGAATGTGGTCTAGTGGGAGATTGGAACTGGATGATCTTTAAGGTCCCTTCCAACCCAACCATTCTGTTATTCTATGAGTATGCGGGTGTCACTCTCATGCCTGAGCTGTTCACACTTATTAGCTGCATTCAAAGGTGTAGGACTCGGACATTTATTCTCTGAAATGTCTTTTGCATCCAAGACCTTTAGAAAGACAATTAACCACCCACTGTAATCCTCAAGTGTGGCCTTCACCGCATCCTAGTCCATAGCTTTATTGCCTAGATGCTTTGTGATCGTTAGGTCAAAATGCCATGGCTGTTTCAAGAAACCGAACTCACCCAAACATGGACAGATGTGGGTTTGCAAGAGAAGACACTCCTTTCTATGCCCAGTATGCCCCTGGAAAGTGCTGTTTGAGGCCATCTGCCGAGCAGGTAGATCTGTCAGCACCATAGAGCTGAACAATTATCTGTATGTGACCAACTTACTGGGAAAAAAAGGTATCTCAGAATGGTTGGCACCTTGCAGTCTTTGAATTGCTGTGCTCTGACTCAAGTGCAGAAATGGGCGTGGGAGTGGGTATTGGAGGAATTATGTTACAAGATGAACATTAGCTCTACTTAGAGGTCCCCAATTTTCTGCCAGCACAAATGTGCTGTTGTCATGACGTGGAAGAGGAGCTCTATTGAGAAAAAAGGACATGATTAGACTGGCATATGCCTCATGGATGCTATTCTACAGAGAGAAAATACATCTGCTAGTGAGAAAAGCAACTATGGCATTTGTCTGGATGTTTCATCTGCTAGAGAGTTCACCACAGGCTTCTGTGTAGCTCTCACAGCTGACCACAAGCAGATATTCTTGTCTGGATGACCCAACTTGCTCACACCGGTTGCGTACTGAATCTAGGTATGTATGACGAGGCAGCCACAGCAGGTGCCCTCTCAAGAAGGCCATTGCCCCTGAGGCTGATTGCAGAATTGGCTGCTGTCTAATTAGGACTGCATTACCGGCCACAGATCAGGAGTTGGCTGAAACCTGCTTGGCAAAGCAAGCTGATGAAACATGATCAAAGGAACTCTGCCCTTCAGGACACAGAAAGAGCTCAGCTAGGAATGCAGTCAAAAGATCACCCATCCTTCTGGAGAGCTGACAAAGACAAAATTCTTACTCATCCGAGAACCACACAGGCTGAAACATTCCCAGGGCTGCATGGGGGATGTCCAGACACTGCAGAGTGATTGATCTGTAGCCACACACTGTGGTAGGGCCATATATTTTCTCTGGCCTGTATCTAGATTTTTGTGTTGGGATTGCCCTATCCATGTGCAGGACCTTGCACTTGGCCTGTTGAACTTGATGAGGTTTATACCAGCCTGCTGCTCAAGCCTGTCAAAGTCGCTCTGGATGGCATCCCTTCCCTCCATAATGTTGACCACACCATACTGCTTTTGTCATCAGAAAACTTACTGAAGGTGTATCAATCCCACAATGTCACCAACTATGTTGTTAAACAGCACCAGTTCCAATACTCATCCCTGAGGAATGCCGCTTGTCTGATCTCTACTTGGACATGGAGCCGTTGCCCACAACTCTTTGAATGCAGGCCTCCAGCCAATTCATTACCCACAAAGTGGTCCATGTATCAAAAGCATATCTCTCCAGTTTAGGGAAAAGGATGTTGTGTGGGACAGTGTCAAATGCAAAGCATGTTTCCACTGTCCACATAGATGCCATCAGTTGCTCTTCCCTTATCCTCCCACACTTGGTGGGGTTTTTCCTAATAGTGTTTTTAATCACATTACATCAATCTTTGCAAGACACAGCATGCAAGAGGAGAGCTGACTTTTCACAATGGCTGCAGTTTTAGCCACATCACTTAGAGACCTCCATGCTTGCAGAGCACATTGAACCAGTAACAAGGACTGCTAGAGTCTATCTAGCAGGAGCTAGTAACAGGTACAAGGTATTATTGAATTATTGTGTCCTGCTGTGACAGGGAAGGTGGTCGTCTCTTATGCATTTATTCCAGTTTATCACAAACTTGTGATAAATATATATATATATTCAGCAAGGAAAAGAACGTAACCAGAATTGGAAAAAAAAAATTAGCTATTACGGAAACACAGGTCTATTGAATACCAGATAGGACAATTTAGTCTTTGGGACTGATATGCACATTCAGAGACAAGTAAAGAAAATGTCAAAATCCCATATGTCTCGTTTGCTACCTGAAAATCATATACTCCTCTCCTTGCCACACCTGGCCTTGCATTCTCCTGGCCACTGTCTCTGGCTTGTAAGAAATGAGACAAGAACAGATCCTGACTCATCTGCCTCCCTTCTCCATGACCATAAACACACAACACAGTGGTTTGCAGCAGCTTCCCTTTCTCAGTGTGTGTATCACTGACTAGCACACCTGCCTCCGTGACCATTCAGAATAGGGAAAGTCCTTGGGTAATCCCCCTGCCTCGTAATGACAGTAAGTGGGAAAACACCCAACACAGATAAATCCACCTCTGCCCCAGTCTTCACCGTGAATAGCAGAGGCATCAGTAGCCCCAGAGCCTTCTCATGCAATGGTGGTTCTTGAAGAGCAGATGTTCTCCTTTGGGTGTCCACTTGCTGCCCACACATGGTATGAACAGCTTCCAAGGTTATACCTTTCTTTCTTATCCGGTGACCACCAAGTTATGAGGTCCTGTGCCCATGCAGTTGCTTTCTGTGGTTCCCTGCAGAGTGAAGGAGGTTTATACAAGCATCTCTCTGTTCTGTATACAACAAGGCCAGGGCAAGACCGACAGAAGAGAAAATTGGAGCCTGTTGCGTTTTTTTGTCTGGGCAGTGACTCCTTTGGCACTGGAGTCTCAGAGCTCAAAATTAAAACTTAGATATGATCCAATTTGTAATCTGTAGAAGGAGGCATTTTCCTCTCTCTGTTCCAGGACTCTCCCAGTAGACCACAAAGGGTTCAGCAAATAGAATAATATGTTTTCTATGCTATGTATAATGAAATTATATTCACCACAGTTCCTTCTGGGAGTTTTTGAACTCCAAGTTTATTTCTTAAACAGCCACCAAAGGTTTTATTGCCAGAAAAGAAATAATAAAGAGGGAAGGGTGAACCCTGTCTAATGGATCTAAGTATCTCAAAAGAGAGAAAATTATAGATCTTACTCAGATAATTTTCTAGGGATTGTATCATAGAGACTTATAAGATCATAGAATCATAGAATAGTTAGGGTTGGAAAGGACCTTAAGATCATCCAGTTCCAACCCCCCTGCTATGGGCAGGGACACCTCCCACTAAACCATGTCACCCAAGACTATGTCCAATTATAGAGCAATTTATACAAAGCAAAGGTTTTTCTGTTACACCTGCTTACCCATATCAGAAATTCCTTTAACTGCTCGAAACTAGAATAATTGCTCATTAAAATAATTATCACTTAGAAATGCAGCACTAAAGGTAATACAATGTGAGTTGTCAGCCTGCGTAATAGGTGCACGATTGAGCTTCAAGGATGGATCCATTTCCCAGTGCAGCCCATGCTAGAAGCTACCATTCTTAAACAGCTGCTGATTTTAAAAGAGCATCCAAAAATAGCTCTATTATTCCTTATCTTTTCTAAAGCATTTTCTCCAGCAGCGCACTAGTCTCCACAGTGGTGATTCTACACAGGCTTCAGACCACTTGTACTTTGGAGAGACCTGCTTGATATTTTCGGTATACCAAAACTTGGATTCTAATTTTGAGAGCAACTTCAAAGCATTAGGAAAGTAAATTAAGCACAACGAGTTGGGAGATGGCTCTGTAATAGGAACAAATATAACTGCAGTCAGGAAGTCTTTCCCCTTGAGGAGTTGCATTCGTAATAAGAACACAAAATAAATCAGCTTGTGCAAAAGTAGAGCAATCAGCTCATTCCTCAGCATACAGATAAATTCAGTCCCATGAACTACAGCTACGTCACCCAGCTACATTCTCCTTATTTTAAGGGAAGGAAGGACAATCACTTACAAGAGCCTAGTACTCTACTGGACCTCTCATGAGTGACCAGTAGGGAGTTACTCTGTGTGGTATTAATCCCACTGATAAAGCAGTTACTTTCAGGGACTATTTTTCCATAGTAAAAAGCCTGAAGTCCCATTCCAGGAACTGATACATTAAATAAGGTTCATGTCTTCAATTCATCAGTGATTCATGTAAGCAGGCTTTTCAGAGCTCCGAAACAATTATTTAGCCTCTGATTAACAGTTTAAACCCAGAGAAGAGCCTCTTTTTCTTTTCTTTTTTTTTTTTTTTACTTTTTTTTTTCCTTTTTCTCTTTTCCTTTTTTTTTTCCTTCTTAACACTTAAGTAAGCATAACATAGTACTTGGCAATGTTCTCATACCAAGTACAGCTTGGCCTGCTTGCCCTCCTCTCGTCAAAACACGTGTTTGTTAGTAACTTCAGCATGAGACCCCACGTTCAGTTACAGCTTCTGCCTTTCAGTTGTAGCAGTCAAGACATGACAGAGATAAGTGGCTCAGTGCATCACCCAATCATTCACTTCCTTTCTTGTCAGCCACTGACACCACAGAAACAGCTCCAAATCGGTCAGTTGTCCAAAGAGTTTTGATACTGTCCTTCCTTTAAGTTTACTGAAAAACACTGGTCTAAATGGGCAGTTTCACATAGATATTTCATGTATTTCATCTGCAGAGGTGCCAGGGGTCTGTTTGGACAAGGCCTTTTGTGTGCAAAGCTGCCACTGAAGCTAGTCAGCTCTAGAAGAGTTTAAGACTGCGCATTTTATGAACTCTATACAGAAATAGAAGTGGATCTCCAAGAAAAGAAGAAGAAGCTCATTTTGGACAATTCCAAAAGAAGCATTCCAATATCTTGACTCAGTTGGAAAGTAATTAAGATAATCTGGAAATCAGATGCAAAGTGTATCAAGAAAGAAAAACTCCCATTGCTAAGAGAAAAAGCCTTGCAGAGGACACTGATATATAACACATATTCTGGTGTAACAGCAAACTGGATCGTTACTGGCATGCTAAATTTTGTGTTAATGAAGAAATGCTATATTTTCACTGATTTACAGCTTTGCTTGATTTTTTTCCCCCTTTCCTTGCTTGTCATTGTCCCCCAGTACACATGCCAGGCAGCTCTGCTGTAAATCCTTTTCATCACTCTGTCACACTTACCGACATTTCAAGGGCTTTTCATCTGACGTGTTAAAAATCCAGCTCTTCACAGCCTTCCAGCAAGAACTACCAAAGACTGGCAGCAATTGAATTCATGTTGTCCCATCTCCAGCTGGACCCAAACCCTGAGAAGTAACATCTGGAAACAGGATCCCAGGAAAACTCCTAGAGGCTCCTGCACATTTTGGGCTCACCTGTGACACCACTTCATGGAAACAATGCACCCACAACTGAGTGCCATAATTTAGCACAAGCTACTTCATTATTTATTGCCCTGCCCCTCCTCAGTTTTACCATTTCACATGCAGTTTTAGTCATCCTTGGCATCCCTTGTTGCTTCCTCAGCACACAGCTCTCCCCAGTTCCTCGTCTTCTGTTGATGCCCAGATCACAAACTCACTTAGGAGACTGCATTTAAAATGTATTGCTTTGGGAAATTACAAGTGTCAGAACCTCACCTGGTGTCATTCATAGGAGTCCTTGAAAATTAATAGCTTCAGGCACTGGAGGATATGGATCTCTGTTCGCAAGCACATTGTATAAGTTCTTTGAAATAGGTACTATACCTTTGAGATGCCTAGTACACCATAGGTAAAATAGATATAAATAGACAAAAAGATGCTGTTAGTCTATATGGAGACTAAGCTGTTAGGAGGAAGAAGAAAACTTCTGGCCCTCGAGGTATGAGACATATGGCTAAGAGAATAGTCAAACCTGGTCCCTGGTAATGGAATGTGTGATTTGGGCATTTGAAAGCTTCAGAGGGGAGTGCAGAAACTCAATGGTAGAACAGACTTTAAACCTTCATGGTTGCATAGATGGAGAAAGCTGGTGCAGATCAACAGAAATGGGGACCCATGAAGGATAGCTGTGCTCCTGTGCACTGATTCGTGTCTGGGAGCTTTACTGCTGAACTTCATCTGTGACAGTAGGTGGTCCTCCATGAGTTAATAGATTTATCATATGCTGGGGTTTCTGTTCAAGACATACCACTTGCAAAACAGAAACATGATACGGCACAGAGTAAAAGGCCTTAGTCAGTTTTGATCTGCTGGAACAGTGGTATTTGGCAACCACAAAAGAGAAAAGATCAAGAAAAATATGCTGTAGACTAAATGGATACCTGTGTCACTACTCATTATTTCTCTGCTTACAGAAAAACCCAAAACAACCCAAATATGGGATCCAGGTTTTCTTGATCTGCTCAGATATCATCTCCCTGATGATGAATGTTGCTTTCCCATCTTTTTCCTCTTCTGTGTGAGTCCCGTCCTTGTGAGAGACCAGACCAGCTGTTACTGATACCAGAAGGGACTGAATCAAGGACTCATTGTTTCCTTACTCTCCATCACTGTTCCCTCTCTTGGCTTGTTTCTTTTCTGGTTTGAAAAAGAAAAATGAATGCTACACCAACATGAGATTCACTTTACTCCCCACCCTCTGGAATCACAACAGAATTGCGAAATCAGAGCCTCCAACAGTATTTGATCAATGGCCTTTGAAGGTGGGACAAAAACGTCAATAAAGTCTCATTTCTTCAGAATGTCTCCTCCGGTGCCTTTTCATGTTTTCCCTGTGGGATATTTGGCAGTTTTTCAGACAGAGCACATAACCAAGTTGACTTGTCACATGCAGTTCTTTTAAACAACACTGGAAGAATTCAAGAATTGCACTTAACGCAGTATTGTGAAGAAGTACATCAGAGTCCTCTTTGCATTAGCTATAATTCCCTAATGTCCCAATGGTCTCCTCAGCTGGAACTGGCAATTAAGCTGAAGTTGTTTAGGCAAGAATTAAGATTTTCATCATGGAATTTTCTGAGGAGTTCTATTTGGGGAAAATCATTATTTAAGAACCTCTCTCCAGATCAATGGTGTCTCAGGTTAGAAAGATGTCTGAAAAAGAAAACAAGATGATATGCAGGGCATTTTCTATGACACTGACCATGGGTGCCTCCTGTGGAGTCTGTGTTTGAGAAAGTAGTGAGCAATTCAAATTGCAATTATCCAGCATTCCCAGACCCTGCCTGTTTACGTGGTCAAAAAAGAGAAGCCATCAAAACACCCTAGGGAGGTACCTATAGATTATGGTTTGAATACAGGCCTTGCTCCTCAGCCAGGTTTTATGGAGCCAACACTGGGATGTCAGAGGTCTAAAACACTCTCTTGGTTGTCAGTGTCTTAGGAGGCATTTGAGCAGGACATTGGAAGGTTCAACTGTCTGTTACGTGAAGGCTTAGCCTCTAATGCCACAGTTTATAGGGCAAGTTTATTCATAAGTAACAAGCCAGGTTGCTTTTATTGCAGGTTGTTTCAATTTTGCTGCCTATGTAGAGTGGGAGTGCAGTGCCACAGCCCTCTTTGCAGAGGAAAATCCACTCTGTTGGAGTCCAAGATAGCTCTGCATTGGCATGGTTGTGGGACCTCAGCATCCTACTTAGCACTGCTCAGACCATATGAATCCACATAGTGTATCCCACTGTGGTGGTGCTGGACACAGCACTTCCGCAGCCAGAGACGGCAGCTCCTCAGCAATCTCTGAGGGACACCACACAACCCATCAGCTCTCCCTAGGCTTTTCATTTGGAAGGAAGCTATGTTCTTGGGGACAACTCACCATGACATTGGCTTGGACTGTGCAGCAACATCAGAGGGCTAAATCCTCAACTCTTGCTCAATCTCTGTTCTGGGCGTATTTAGGAGATTGACTTCTGTTTACCTTAATAAAGAACAAACAAGGGACAGACTACGAGGCAGAGCAGAAACAGTGTCTGCCCTATCTTGGAATAACACATGAAATCATAGCACTCTCAAATCACTCTCACTGAGGGCTTTCTGATGTTACCTTAATAAAAATAATTGTCCTAATTGCTTGCTTTAAGTATCCCAGGTGCTGACAATAGTTGTGCCTTACAAATGGAAAGCATGAAATGAAAAGAAATAGATGAAGCAACTGCTCTTATAATGAAAAACTTAACCTAAATATGAAACCTCGATCACAGCAGCAAGCCACATCAAGCATACAGCAAGCTGTAGCATCAGCATCAGACATTACAAATTAGATGCATTTGTCTAGCACTAAGGTTTCATCAGTCCACAGACCCTTTGGTCCTGCTTCTGCCCTGATCTCCCCTGAGAAAGCCCATGTCTCAGGATGAGGGCTTTGAGGGTCCATTTGCTTCCAAGCTTCACAGAACTGGAGCTGGGTATAGTACAAGGGGCTGTCCACAACCGGTGGAGAATATCCATTCCTCTGTGTGAAGCACTAACAACTTGCAAAGTTTGCTGATGTAACTCCTTCAAAAGGTTATCTTCTGCCAAGCTCCTGATCATTTCACCTTGAGAACCACAGCAGCAGAAGAAACGGGATGTGCTGCGACAGCACTGTGTGCAAGGGGTGCCCTGACAACTGCATGTGTCTCTGCTGTGGTGCTAGCATGGGGCAGGTCTGCATGCCCCATATTTGACATGGGGCATTGGAAAACCTCAACTGAAGCCGCGATGAACCCTTTCCTGCTTTGCTCAGCCATGCTCAAGGCAAACAAAGCCGTTTGGAGCCCGCAGAGATGGATGCTGGATGTCTGAGTGAGTGACTCCTCCTGTCACTGCCTGGAAAGGACCCTGATGGAGCAGGCATTTCCAGCCTGGTGAAAGGAGCTCAGAGGGGCTATGAGAGCCCTTCAAGGGCAAGCATAGGAAGGCTTAAGAAGCTTTCTGAACTGCAAACCAGCATCATCTCAAGAGCAAACCAAAGTTTGCCATGTGTGCACTTCAGCTGGGCATTCACCGAGGGTCCTGGTGGGCTCAGAGCAGCCTCTGACCCAACGTGTGGAGCCCCACATCCACCTGGGTCTAAAGCACAGTAACTTTATAAGCAGCACTAGGTGGTGAGTTGCTAGGGACGAACGAACATTCAGTTTGATGAGCCAGAAGAATCCTCAGTCCTACAGCCCTCAATCTCCCTGGGTATTTCCATTAGGAATTAGAAATAGGGCTTATTAGGCCCAATCTTATTTATACCCATCTGAATCCTGCCTAGTTGCCTAGCTGCCAGGATCCACGTGCTTTGAGTGTATGTTGCAGGGGAGCCCTTATTTGGGGCAAACTTTGTGAGTTCCTAACTTTTAAGAACAGGTTTGTGTGATTTCAGCCTGTTCTTGCTTCGTTCCATAGCATGTCACTGCCAGGGTGATGCAATGATAGAGGCCCCAGTTTGAATTTTATTCATTATGAAAATTCCAGGCCACCACGTATCTTCAAGAGTATATCCGTTTCATATAACTAGCAATGCTTTGATATGATCAGTCTGTGAATCACTGGACATTCAACTAGAAATAAAACCAGACCATACTCTGTTCCTTAACAATAAAGAACTATTTCTCTGTAATCTCAAACGAATTTATTCTTTCAGTTGATTACTTTTCCCCTTCCCTCTCCCAACCTGTTTCTTTTCTTCTTTATTTTAATCACCTATTTGTCCCTGACCGAAGGCACATCCTGCCCCAGCTCTATGTGCCAGTGCGTTCCTCTCATCACTGGGTGATGGGACTCAGTGGTGTGACCTCCATGCTGGACCAGTGAGGATGCTCCTGAAGGCTGTGATACTCTTTGCTCTCATGCATGCAGCAGCATTGCCCAGCAGTCTTTGCTAGGACTGTGTAAAAGTTATGTGCACAATGCAAGCTTGTTTTGAAGAGCTGCAGTGGGGAGCCCCACTCAGAGCTCTTACTAAACCTCTTCTCATGCCAAATACTTTGCTATGAAGGCCCAAAATTTGTCTAAGAATCAGGTATGAATGCACAGGCACACTGAGGTGCACACAGGACCTTCTTTGCTGGGGGTCTGAGGCCACATATCTCCCTGTGGCTGCATGCCCAGGTCCAGCCAGGGTAAGCCCTTACCAATGCACATCTGGAACAGTAACCTCCCTGTCTGGGCAAGCAGCCCTGTTGCTTGTAAGAGCAGAAAGGTGATTTTCCTGGTGGTGAATATGCTTTTTCCATGGAAAGCAATTCTCTGTATGATGCTGAAGTGTGGAAACCAGAAAGAAACAAAACACTGAGGGTGGGTGAGAAGTTTCTCATGATTGTTTTGTCCAGTGCTAAATTACTTTACATTCAAATTCCTTCTGGCCAGGTTTTCAAGGGAATGAGCTGCCACAGTCATACTGGGGAGAGAGAAAAGCAGTTTTCCCACAAGTGCTGCCACATCCGTCTGTCCATCCCTCAACACATAACCGAACTACAGAGCAGAGATAAGCTGTAGTCATGGTAATTCTATTCGTTTGATAGATAAAGATGTCTAAGTAGGGAAGAAGAATTCCCTCCTGCCTGGGCGAAGGATCCATGTGGGCAGACTCCTGCTCGGGACAATCCCAGGAGGAGCCAGGCTTGGTCCATGCTGCAGCTCCTGCAAGGCTTTGATTTTCCCCTTATGCAGACAGTTGTTTGCTTGCAAGTTTGAAGGAGAGCTTTTGCCTCCTAGCAAGCTGTCCCCTGCCCATGGGATGTGCACACTCCCAGCCTTCATGAGCACATTGAACCAAACTGCCAGCCCCATTCTGCTTTTGGTGGAAAACCACAAAGACATGGGCACCTCCTCCATGCTGAGTGAGCTCCCAGTCCCTCCTTGCTCCTTGGGGATCTGGCTACAGCAGGGAAGGAGAGCGGTACATGTGGCACAAAGGGCAGCTCTGCACCTTTGTGCGGAGGCCTGGGAAGCAGACCTGGGAGCGTGCAAGCAAGAAACTAAAGCTAATGAGAGTAAATAGCACTGCGTGGGAGCTGGAATTTCCATTTTTGTGGGGAATTCCCTGGTTTTGCAATGGGCTTTTATTCCCTGCTGGATCGAAACCAGCGAGTGTTGGAATTTTCTGTGAAACTAAGCTTGAGAAAGAAGGGCAGATCCTTTGATGCCTGTCAAAGCGTTTGTTGTCGTTTCAACAACAGACAGGGCTTTTTTATACATTAAATGGATCTTGGAACAACATGTTGCCTCCCAAAAGAATAAGCCAAGTATTTCACCATGGAAGGGTTGAGGCAAAGGAATTTTGTTACTTCAGCCCAATGCTTCCAGGACTTTATTTAATCTTTTTTCTCTAGCTCTTACCTTAAAAGTTTCCCTTAAAATGATGCTTTCTGCTGCATTGCAACCGCTAACCAAGCAAAGCAACCTCATTGCTTTTGCAGCCACAAGTCCGCCTCCAGCACTTCCTGAATGTTTGAAAACAGCCCTATGGAAATAAACCCATCACTTTTTCCTCTCTCCCATGTTTTCTTGAGTGCTGCCTGTGCCAGCAGGTGCTGGAGTTAAGCCCCGGTGGCAGGACTGGAACCCACCTGAGCTCCCCTCCCATCCCAGGGCCCCCACCAACAGGAAAGAGGGTGGCACATCCGATGTGGTGAAAGATTCCAGCTGTCATCCAGGCTGGGATTGACTGAAAACGTAATGGCTGTGGGAGCAGACACGGAAGTTCAGCCTCTGAGCAGCTGCCTTTGACGGGCTGACAGCTAAATCCTGGAGAAGAGCAAACCCCGATGGGTCTGTCAGGCCAGCTCTGCACATGTGTTTGTGGCTACAGGTTTTCATCAGTAAGAAGGTAGAAATGCTTTACCCAACTTGTCAGTTTTCCATAGATCACAATCCTCCTGTGGTGGGGAGATCCTGTGAACCCTGGTGCTAAGACTGCAGGTTGCACCTCACTAGTGGTAGGAAGGGAGAAAGGCCAATATTTTTGGAGTATCTCCCCGAAGGCAATTGGTAGCATGGGATGCTCAGCCTGCACCACTGTTTGCAAACCACTATTTTCATTTATTGAGTTTTGGGCAGCCTCGTTCTCACTTGATGCGCTGATTCCCACCCTGGTTTCTCCTGGTACCTGTGCCCAGAGGCACAGACCCCCTCCAGTTTTGGTGGGCACAAGAGCCACTGCAGCACCTGACAGAGCACTCCCTTATCAACGTAAATCAAAGGTCTTTCCTTCTTTCTTGGCAATATTTGTCATTTCAGTTAAGTCAATCCCATTTGAATTCCCAAAAGCCAAATATCTTGATCTGCATAAAGAATGGATTTTGTCTTTATGAGAAGAGCGATGGGATCATTTTTTCATATACCTTTCTGGTTTGTGTCTCTACTAACTGCTTCTCTCCATTTAATTATTCATTTCATGTCCGCTGTACCCTTTGCTGCTACCTGAATTGCACTTCAAAGCTCCAAAACATGAGCGAGGCACATATAAATTTCAATGTAAATCAAAGCAAAGAGGAATTTCAGAAAGTCATCAAGGAGCTGCATGGAAAAGCTTCCTAAACCATCCCTGTTGCCAGCCAAGGTGCCCTATGTTTCCTCCCTGGTAAATAAAAACTAAGGAATGATGTTTTTTCTTCCAGTGCCAACCCCTACTCCAATGATTACAATGGGATACGGGTGCCTGGATGGTCTGAAGACTGTTGCTGCATGGGTTTCAATGAAATACCCAGATCTGCCCATGAATTGTGTAACCTCAAACACACAAGGGGCCATGAGTGGTAGCTTGGCTGTGAGTAGAAGCTGGAGGAGAGCACTGGATCCTAATGCCCTCTCCAGTGTGCAATGGCTTCTTCCAGCTCCCTCCCCCCAGCAGAGCCTACCCCTTGGCAAGAGGTGGCCTTTGAATAAGTCAAATCAAGGTTTAAACCTTTCTATGATTCACCTGAAAGAAGAAAATAACAACGGATTCCTATTTTATTTCCCAGTCCATCAGCTCAATAGAGAGGTTTCTTTCTACCCTGTTATCCTGGAGTAGTTTCCTATATCTTCAAACCATTTAGCTCAGTTTTGCTCCTCACTGTCTGCCGATGCTCAGTATTCTTCTATTTCTATTGCCTCACGCTCCCATTGCATTGCCATGTAGGGTATCTTTCAGGGGCCTTTCCTGACAAGCAACCAAGTCATCACAGCTGTCTTTCCTGACTTTTTGGTCGCAGGGCAGCTTCTTGCATTGGCTGTTTCCCTCATCACATCATCTTTTATTCTCTGCAGCTCTGACCCTGGGCAGCCTGCTTTCCAGCTGCCTCATTTCCACAGTCCCCATCACTCAGTTGCCACTGTTTCTCATACTCCGTTACCCTGACCCATTCAGTGGAGCTGTCGTAGATGTGCTCATTCCTGGCTTTGGCAAAATGATGGGAGCACATTCTAGTCCTTGCAAAGTTTCTACCCTCATGCTACCCTCAGTGCCAGTTTCACAGCCCTCATCGCTGCCATTAATTCTTCACCAGGTTCTCACCTTGTCCACATTTTTTACTTCCCAATTCTGTCATTACTTCTTCCCGTTGTCTTCCATTTGATAGGATGTTTACCTGCACGCTGAGCCTCAGTCCAAGCTCTCTGCTCTTTTGGCCACACCGCATTAGTTATTCTCTGCAGACTTTCCTTCATCAGTGACACGAGGCTGGGGAAATGGCGCAGCTCCTTTGTGTGCCATGGCATAGCCATGAGCAGCTTGTGTTTCCTGGACTGCCTCCAAGCCCTAACCCCAGTCTAAAAGTCTATTAATCACCAATAGTTTCATCATTCACTTACAGGCTCACAAGCCTTGATAATCCAAGTCCTGTGGATGTCCAGCATGAACAGCAACAAGCCCTCAGTCCCACCAGTACCTGCGGCTTGTACCCAGGTCCAGCACTGATGGTACCCTCTGCTGGGGGCTGAGAATTCATTCTCCATCACTGAGGGCAAACAGCAGTGTGGCTGGGCTAGGTGAGCATGGCCAGCTCCCATGGGGATTTTGAGGGGATCAGGGGGCAAAGGGCTGTTCGTGGCACACAGCTGGGAGCCTTCACGCAGCTCCCATCACAGGGCAGACCCCTGCTGTAGACTTCTCCATAAGGAGCTGCATGGACTAGCAGGTAATTTTAACTGGTGCTGAAATTGGATTTTAAGGCAGAAGAAAATGTCGTCAGGAAGCTGAACAGCACAGGGAGGCCTCTGATGCTCAGAAATGTCAGGGGTTAATCAGGGAAACCTGTGCACAGGACACCTCTTCTCCAGTAATCCTTTTAAATGAAAAATGGATATATAAGCTGAGCCCAGCTCTTTGTCCACTTGTAACCCCAGTCACAATTAAAAGACAGATAGAGCAAATGCAAGCAAGAGAGCATCGCATGCATGTCTAATGGGTTGTCTTCACTCCTTGCAGAGAAGGGATTATTTCCCCTTTGGCTCTCAGCACTGCCTTTGCACAAGGATGATTAATAGGAGGAAGAAACCCACTGACCCAGACCAAAGCCCATTACAGTAAGTGGATGCTGCTCGTTGATTTTGCTGCATCCTTCCTCCCGCAGCCTGACGAGAGGCTGGTATGTAACAGGGCTGCTGCTTGGAAACCACTTTGTGCTGGGAAGGTGGGAAGGGGGGGTCTCTGAGAGCCCCATTCTGTGAGACCATGGCAGGCTCAGGTCACCCCACCTCTGCATCCCCATCTCCCCAGGCTTTGACCCCAGCATATAGTGACATTGCTTCCTGTGGAGCTGTGGGTATGTAAGGGCCCTCCAAATTACTCTCAGAAATCATCTTCATGATGAACACCAGTGTAGGAGGCCTTGCAGGCCATGGCAGGGGTGCAGATGGGTACGTAAACCCTTTGGATGAGGTAGGGCTTACCCACAGCTCACTGAAGTGGAAAGGCACAGGAAGGGACAAAAGGCCCCTGAAAGAGCAAGCCTTGGCAAAGACAGGCTGCTCCTCTGAGGGGCCTGAGGACCCCATTGCCCAGGCACATCCTGCAGCCAGATGTGTGCATTGCGGATCCCATCTGTTGGCATTAGAAAAACCTGCATTTTTAGCACATCTGGTTCATAGGAGGTGACCAACCTACAGACCGGTCATCTTCTGCCCTTGAAAAGCTTCCTCTTTTGGGAATAGGCACATGGGAGCCTGGAGGTCCCACTGGTGGCGACTGGCGAAAGCCACCGCTCCAGACACGTGTAAGATGTACGCAGCTCCTTTCTTGCAGTATCATTGCAAAGCCCAGGCAGACAACAAAGCGTAGGAGCGGGTCAGCGTGGGATAATCACAAGTGGAAACAAGCATGAGGAAAATGGAGCTAAAAAGACCATCAGGCAACAGACAAACGCTAAGCAACAGCAAAAGACACCCTTGAAATACCAGGGTTGTTTTCTCTTCAGATGAAAATAGGTTACAAGGATCTAAATATTGTTTGGATACAGCAAAATGGCATCTATGAGCTGGGGAAGGTTACTTTTCACCTGGGATCTGTTAAAAAGGTTATTGTAACAGTTTAGAGCAAGCAAAAGGTATTACCCACGGGCTCTTGGAGCCCAGTCTGCAGCACTGTGTTATCCCCTTAAAACCAGTGATGTGGTAAAGCAAACCCTGGTAATACCTGGGTGTTCCTCCCCCTACAGCCCCACAATGGGGTTTATGATGCTTGGAAATAGAATACACAGTGAGTTTGAATTTATGAATTTTGGAATTATTTCAGGGTAAAAGCTTATTGAGATTTATTTTTTAAAAAAAGAAACCTGTATGTTTAAAGAATCAGAAGACATAAAATAAAAGAGGATAAATGAGGCAGCAGTCAATATTTGCTATTCAAAAGATTATGTCCAAATGGGAAACCCCTTCCTCACTGCCCCACATCATCCTCCTGCCCCTTGAAGCCCACAAACCCTGGGGTGCCTGAGTTCAGATAGCACTTCCATCAGAGGAAAAGGGCCATTTTCCACCCTATGGTTCAGGAAGCCTTCTGCATCAAGGCTGAAATTCACCCCTAGGAGAAATGTGCCAAGACAAACCGATGTCCATGCACATGGTCCATGGTTGGGGAAGGGCTAGGGCTGAGCTACATGGCCAACGTGTCCCTTACTCCCCAGTGTGGAGGTGCCTCTGGATCTGTCTGTGCCTACTCTGGTCTCAGAAAGGCTCTCCAAATTCAGAAGATGTACAAAATCTGTCTGTGGGAAACTTCCATCACAGCTCTCACATGCTTGTTGTGGGCAAACTGCAGGGGAAAAAAAGTACACCACCGGCGTCAACAGGAAGCTTTCCATGAGTTCCTGTGGGAATCAGATGCGGCCACATTTCTCAGTACCTTTCCTTTCTGCTGCTCCTATCTATCACCAACCCCTGGAGAACAGCCAAGCCTGCTTCCTGCACTCCTCATCTATCAGCATGTATCTAAAAATCAATAGCTTTGCACTGGCTACATCTGTTAGTGCATTATCATTGCAACAGGGATAGCTTGATAAAATGAAGCTTTAGCTAATTAAAGACTGTAAGAACAGCTGCATTGATGCTGCATCTCCAGCACTCCGTAGGATGTTTCATACAGCTTCTTCTTGAGGAGATTCCAAAAGGCCTTGGGTCCTTGATCAGTCATTTTGCAGTTGTTACTGACAGGATGCTCCATCCCCCATCCATTAATAGGAATCACTTGGATATGAATGAGGCAAGTATCATCTACATTCAATGGGCTGGGAGCCCTTTGCATCGCTGTCAACACAAAGTCATTGGGAGGCTTCATCCACATGCAAATGTCACATCTGCTAAGGCTGAAACCTCCCTCATGGCACATGTGGTGCTTCACGGAACTGGGAATCAGCCGTTCTGATTTCAAAAGTATTTGCACATGCCTGCTCAGAGACAACGCATGCTGCCAAATGGTTCCCAATAGCTGGCTAAGGCAGCCCAGACACAATGTGCAGGTTCTGAAAGGAAATAAAGGGAATTATATAGCAATTTCCACTGTGCTGATAGATCCCAGGGCAGGCTGGGATGGGGAAGACCCAGCTAAATCTATCAGCACTCACACAGTTCTTCAGGCCACTGAGGTTTGAAAGGACAGATGTAAGCAAAAGTACTGAGGGCTGAAGTAGAATAGGGCAAAATCAGTGCAACCTCCTTGCCCATCTGCCCTTTTCCTAATGGGGACACTGTATCAGCTTAGGCTTGTATTGCTCTTCCCCCTCCTCATGGCATGTGAATGTTGTCCTGCAGCTTGGCATAACACAAAAACAGAAGGACCAAAAGAGACAATGCATTGGAAGAGGAAAGTAAGAGCAAGGCTGAGAGATGGCTGCTGGTGAGAGCAGACAAAAGCCCCCCAGTTAGGTCCCCAGTGTTCCAGGGTGTTCATTTGCACCAGCCCCAACTCAGCCATCACATGATGTACCTGCACATCAGCCCACCTTCCCATCTATAACCTGAATTGGCTTGGAGAACAGCACTCTCATTTCCTCCTTCCCCACATGACTCACGGGATGCGGTTCTCAGCTCTTCTCTCTCAACCTTTCCTGCAATTGATAATAATGACTGTGTTAGAGCTAGCAGCTATTACACCCCACACAGCTACATCCTAAAAGAAGCATCTCTCACGTAAGGAGATTGATTCCTGCTGCTGCAGCCTGGCTAACCAAATTACATATTCCCTACATAAAAAAGGAGTATATAAATACACAGAGCAGTGACATAGAATCCATGCAGAGATACTAAATGAGATTATTGTAGGGTCTTCCTAAAGAAGTTCAGGACCTGTTCACTCACAGTTACCTGATAGCACCTGAAAACCTGGTCTGATCCAGACCCAGAAGAGTAGGCAGGGGTCACCAGCCTCTGTCCTCACTTGGGCCAGCAGTCCCAAAAGGGAGCAGACACAGAGAAGGAGATAGAGCTCTTCTTCCAGGCATGGCAGGATTGATGGCG
Organism: Forpus xanthops; assembly: GCA_032466535.1. NCBI lineage: Eukaryota > Metazoa > Chordata > Aves > Psittaciformes > Psittacidae > Forpus > Forpus xanthops. The sequence goes on from JASSUY010048622.1 coordinate 23,872, forward strand.
CAGCGTTACCAAGGACCTCCACTACACAGAGATGGGATTTTCATGTTCGGTTCTTGGAAGAGGCGCAAAGCAGGAACATCACCTGGGGAAAAGTAAATTCCTGCTGAATCAGGTTCGAACACTGGGGCTGGATTTTCAGTCTAGAAACAAGTAACAGCATCTGCACTTCTGCATCTTTGCTGTATCATATAGGGTGGGGGTTTGTCCAGTTTTCAATAGAAAAACACTGGTTTTATGATCAAACTAGGACGAAAAGCCAAGCTACTCTTGCAGCACTGTGAAGCTCACTAGAAGCGCCTGCTTGGGCATTTATCATTTGGGGAGACCTTATTTTCACACTGAAGAAGATCACAGTAAACGCAAATATCCCAGGGCAGGAATGGCAGCTGGTGCAGAAGGGCAAATCCTGATCTCTGCTGTGAGCACCCTGTCAGGGCCCAGAAAAGACACTGGATGAAAAGCCATGGCCTCTGCTCCCCACGCCAGTCACTCTGCCATTCCCAACAGAACCAGCCATTTCCCTTTGGAGCGTTTCTTCACACAAAGCTCTTTTCCCCAGTAGAAAGTGTATTTCTATAAAGAAACAGGCTCAAGAGCTGCAGTCATAAAGGACTATCAGATGTTGAAACTCAGCACCTGCACCTAGGGATCAATACAGCCTCAGGATGACAGCCTGCAAAATCCCAAGGTGCCAGGGGCAGTGTTATTTACAGCCAGCCCTTCCTTGCTGGTGCTGACATGCAGACACTGCGGTACCCTGCTTTCTTCCCCAGCCAAACGCGCTCAGCCCATTTTCCTCCTCCTCCTCCATTAACAGTGCAACCTTTTGCCTTGGAAACAGCATCCCTGACTGCAGCGGTGCTTCAGGGGCATTGAACGTGTGCTCTTTTCACTGCTCCACAAATGCCCCTTTTTAGTGTGGCTGAAAACCCTTTTGACACCTTGGGCCCCACAGTGCAATTAGGGAGCTCTGATCTAAACCTCATGCAGGCCAGTGTGGCTGCAGAGAGCTCCATCACCGAGGCCCCTGCTCCCCCCCTACCCAGTGCTGCCCAACATGAAGCAGGGCACTGGAGGGCTGTCCTGTTTCCTCATCTCTCACAGCAGACAATAAGCTTTAGTCCAGGATTTTGCAGTTCCCACTGGTTTTCCTCAAGGAAAGGTCTGACGAGTGAGGGGTGCTCATTCCAGACATGCAGGGACTGAACCACTCACATCTGAACACCGCTTGGCAGTTGAAAATGTGATTTGTGCACTGGACACCAGTTATGTCATGCTCTTGGGAGCTTCCGTATCTCCAGGACTTGTGTTTGTTCTGACCCACCAGCCTGATTCCTGTCTCCATTTTCCCACCCAGGGAAGGAGAGGTGTCTCTCGGGGTTTTGGGATCAGCCTGCGGGGATCAGAGGAACCGATCCTGTTTTCCGTGGCAGCACCCTAAGGAGGATGTGCAGAAGCTATCTGCTGGCAAACCCTTCCTGCTGCAGCCCAGGAGAACACCTACACCTGCCCTCCAGGTAACTGTTTCTGGCAGAGCTGTTACCTGACAAAAAGGAGTTGAGTAACCTCTGCACAAACCAGCTCCCCTCTCCAGGAAACAGGGGGAGAGTTCTTTGCTAAATCAGAGGGGAGGTGAAGGCTTAAATACCACCACACCAACCCAGCATCTCTAAGGCCACGTTTGCTTAGCCCATGACCTTGTGCACACAAACCTCACCACAGCGGGATCCTCCTGTCCAGGCAGGGAGCACATCCATGCATCACTGACAAGACAGCCCCGCTCAGAGGCAGAGTGGGTGTCTGGCACCTACACAGGCAACAAGTCACCACCCTCTCCAGCTGCCTTCATTGCCAGAGGTAAGGAGTCTGCTCAGGGCCTGGCCACAGTCTCTGGAGCTTAACTGTGAGTGCTCAGTTGATTAAACCATCCAGAACAGAAGCGCACACACGATATTTGACATGAACAAAAACCTCTTTGGAGCTTTAAAGCACCAGGCAGAAGACACGATATCTTTGAAGAGTGAACCAACCAAGATGTGTCACCCCCACCACCCTCCCATCCCCACTTAGGTAAACCCTAGGGCAGGCTGATGCCTTCACTGGCTGGCAGCAGCCAATGAGGCAAATGAAAGCCATGGGCTTAGGCCTTGTCCCCATTAAGTCCTTCTGAAAGCTCAAGCGTCCCTATCCTGAACACCTGTGGGAAGCTCACAGAAGCATCTCGCTCCAGAGTCACCACCAGCTCAGGCACAAGGGCTGCTCTTACGGATGCTTTCATGCCCGCTCAGGGGTTTGGCCTCCCTGCTCAGAAGGGGCATTATCTCTTACCAGTTTGGTCACCAGTGAGGTTTTGCTCAGCTTGAAAGGGGCAGACGCAGCTGGGTCCTGGCCACAATGCCATGGTCATGAAGGTCTGCCCTTTGGTTGAGAGCTCAAAGTGTGTTCCACTCCTCCAGGCAGTTGAGGTTACCCAGCAACATCAGAGCTGTGAAGAAGTCCTGTCCCCAGCTCAGCAGACAGCCGCAGAAGTGCGCTGCATCCATGTTGGCCATGTCCTTTTCTGATCCTCGCCATGGGCTCTGCCCAATAGAGCCAGTGTCCAGTGGTGATTACTGCTGCCTGCAGCCAGAAGCACCAGGCTGTGAGAGAATCAGAACCATGGGATGCTTAAAGAGTTTGATGACGAAGACAGAGATGGTAACTCCATGGAGGACAAGAAGAAAAGAACCTGAGGCAGCCTTCATGCCTGCTGGCTGACAGAAGGCCTCTCCCTGGGCTGCTGGCAGTCAGCATGACCAGGAACCAAAAGATTTTGCTGACATTGCTTAGTTAATGCCAGAGAAGACTCCTGTCTATTTGCTTTCCAGAATACCCACTGAATTCACTTAACTGGAAGACAGGGCTTGTACAGTGGGGTGGATGTGGTAGGGTCCCCTTGGCTGGGTGCTTGCTGACTCTCCACACTGACATTTCATCCCACCTCTGACTCTGTGTGTTTTCGTCTCACACCAGTGTGCACAGCTGTGCTGCTGACTTTCCCCTTGGTGAGGCTGCAGGACGCCAGCTCCCTGCCAGCTCCCCTGCCTGCCACAGCAGAGCTGTAACCTTGGCAGCATGGGGATTAACCCTGCCCACTGAGGGACACGTGTGAGCTGTACCAGTTAAAGAACTGAAGCCCAGCCTTTGCTTTACCAAGTTACCAAGGCAGGTGCAGGTAACACAGACACCATTGCTTATTTCCCTGTTGTGATCTGAAGTCCAACATCACCCACCCAGCAAAGAGCTGACTTTTGGTATCATGGATGGATTAAACACTAGTTTTCAGATCTAACCTCTGCAGGCAGTTCTTTGTTACTGTGCCCCCCTGTAACTGGTGCAAGATCCCAACCCTCTTTTTGCCAGGCAACAACTGAAAGCCTCACAACGTGACCAAGCGTTGCTCCCTTCTACTCCTCATTCACAACCTGAGCAACTTCATCCTGGCAGTTAGTTGCCATGCTGTGGGCAGCGGTCACCTCTTTCCTATGGCTGTTCTTTGTGCCATGGATAGCTGCTGGCAAGTGAATTTTGACCAGCCATTTGATGGTTGATCCTATAGTAGGTGCCTTGAACTACTCCTGTTATACCCCCCTGATCATAAATAGAAGAACAAAATTGTTCTGTTTCATCCCATTACTTTCCCCTATCCAAACAGCTGAGGAGTATTCTCTGCTGGAAGAGTCAAAGCAGTTACTGCCTGTAAATTCAGCATCCTCTGAACTGGTAAAATCAGAGTGCTTTCCTCCGGCAATGCTCAAGAGGCACTAACTTCTGCCTTAAGAGACTGCAGCACATGTTCTCCATAGCTAAAACACAGTAAGTTACCCCTCAAGCCTGCTGCAGGAAAGCACAGACATCACCCTGAGTCTGACCAGAAGCTGTTCTCGGGAAGCAGCAGGTTTACAGAGACAAACTCTTACCACAACACATGATAACGGTTGTCCTGCGCAGGCTGGGGCTCATGCTATGCACCTGCTTGTACATCATGGAGGTGGTAATGTGTCAGAAGCACTTTTCCCCTAAGAGTTGGGCTCTTCTCTGAAAGTTAACACAATGTCCGAAGGACAACAATTACTTCTCAATTTGTTGAGAACAAGTTCATCATCACTAATCACAACAACTCTGGAAATTCCATCAAATTTCATCGATGCAATGATTGATTTTCCCTTTATGCCCTCTTTCCTCACACTACTTCTGGTGGAAGTGATTGCCATTGATTTCACAAAATCATGTTTCTATTGGATCTGAATTTGTCACCTTCGCTTTAAAGACACGTGTAAAAACCGGGCCAATAAAGCTACAAGCCAAAACCAGGAGTTCTCCATCCATCTTCTCTTAGTTGCAATTGTAGCTAATTTCACTTTTCATTCTCTTCAATCTCTCTGTAACATTCCTGATGGCTCACTGTTGTTGTCAAAAACCTAAGGAAGTCGCAATAGAAAGTGTTTGCCCAGAACTCAGTCCTGGATGGACCCAAGTGATTTTAAAACTAAGAGTTGTAGTTTGCTTTCTCCATGCTGTCCTTCACATTAAAACCTGAACTTCATTTGTCACTGTGATCCGTTCCATGAGCTTGATGAGGTTTCATCAAATGTCCATATTTTTTGTGAGCTTGACTTTAATAACCTTCACCATTTTCTATTTTGCTGGTCATTCCTTTTCCAGATTAAAAAAAAAAAAACCCTTAGCAATTAAGAAATAAAAGAAGCAGAAGTAAATCAAAACTACTGGAGAACCCCAGAGCATAGAGGGGTTTGTAATTTTACAGTCTAATAAATTGTTAAGCAAATTAGCAGTTGCATTCGAAACCTCTTCCCAGGTATGTACAGGCGGCATAATGTACACGTCACTGCTTCATAAGACTGTGAACAATCTACTATCATGAATCACGTTTCATGCTATCAGCCTCTTGAAATAACAACAAATGCCTTTTATTTTGCTTTAAAATAAGCTCCATCCTGACAAGATATAGGCAACTTCTAGTACCTAGGAAGAACCTAAGTACTCCAGAAGAAATAAAAGAAGTGGGAACTCTCCTTTAAAAACCTGAACAGATCTTGCTATCTCCTGATTTAAGTACAGAATTCCAATCGGTTTCAATTGTGCAATTGCTGTTAATGGTCTAAATGCCAATTTGCACAGGACACAGAACTCCAAATTTGCCTGTTTATGTGTTTAATTAGCACATAGATGAAGTATGTCCAGACTGTTACTTGCTTCTTGAGGCAAATTTGCACAACAAATCATCAGAGCACACACAGAACCATAGGCATGATTTTCCCAAAGAATAGCTGCAGAAAACTCCCAGCTTCCAGGCAGCCCAGAATCAGCCACCTTCCTTCTTGCCTGCATGAGGAAGAGGAAGCTTTTTCAGAGCACCATATATTTTCCTTCTAAATCAAATCTATTCCTCCTGTTGCAAGCACAGTGTACTAAGGAAAGGTATTCAGGGATATCAGAGATCTGCATTGGATTCTTATCAACGTAGCACCTTAGCAAAGCCTTTACCACTACCCTGGCCATATTTCTTCCTCCAGCAACAGAGCTAATTCCTAAGACTGTTTCAACAGTCACATTTTTGCTATCATTTAAGAAAACAGAAGCTACAGAGTACATTCACCGTTATCAGGTATTATACCTCAGGTGTGAATATTGATTTATGATTGGTAACACATGCAATGGTATGGGAGACAGATACCCTTCCTTCAGAACATTTATGGTATGAAGGGCTCCAATTTATTCTTTCCTTCCCTTTCTTCATGACATCTATTAACTCATCCATGTGGAAAATATTTCCACCAGACAGTGGAAATCAAATGTCAAACTCTTCAATGCATTATCAAACTCTCCAACACCCTGACCCTGTAAAGACTTAGCTTTAAACTTTTGGGGCTGCAAGCACTCTTTAGACTCCAAACAACATAGAAGAGAAGCATATGCATAAACTTCAGCAAGGCTGAGGAATCTGGATGAACAGCTACTGCTTCTGTTCTGGCAAATAAATTATCCACAATACAAAGCATCCAAGGAAAGAAAGAACACAAACCTTTTAGCAATTCTCCCCAATAGTTTTCCACCCGCCTCACACCACAACAGAAATGCTCTGCAATGGGCATTTGCAAGAAAATGAAGGCAATGGCTCTATCTGCTTTCTGCAGGAGTTTATTTTGGCAAGTTCAAGCTTTAAACGCCAAGCAGCATTCAAGGATGTGCTTGGACATGTGCATATATGCATCTTACTCATCTCAACAAAAGGGAACTCCACATACTTTGCTATTTGAGCTTGCCAAATGTTTCAACTAGAAGCTACTGTGTTTTCATGTATTTATACTGCATTAAGTACCTCTCTTGGTTTTTCAAGCCAAGATTACATTTCAGACACTAAGTTTTCAAAATCAATGCACCTGAAAGACTTGTTTAAGAAATAAAACATGTCCTGCCTCCGCCCCTTGCTTTTTATACTGTCATAGCCACTTCCCATCCAAGCCTGTGTTACTTCGGTGATCAGTGTTTTGGAAAAGGTTAGCTTCATTTTATAGTTGAAGATAACATGCTCCTAGTAGCTTTCTCGAGCTGATGTTTATCAAACTTTCTTTTCTTAAATAAGAAGATTTGTGTCCCCATAGTCACTTATTTAGTAACTACACTGCAAAGCACAAAGAAATCTTCCCTCCCAAGATTTACTTAGGCAATGAGCACATAATGCTGTCAGCTCAGCTCCCAACACCCAAAGGGGTCTGTATGTTCTTCCCTGTAAGTAAATGAAGGCTATGAAAACTTACAGTATGAGTACATAACTGCAGTGAGCTACCCCACTGCATCCGCAGCTGTGGCTGTCCATGCCTGCATTCTCCTCCAACATTAAAAAAACCTCTTGGCTACTTCTTTTGACATCAAAGGAAGACAAAACAGAAGCGATAAATCCCGTCAGCAGTTTTCAGCAGGTTTTGCATCCTCCCCCCTTTTTTTGATAAACAAAATGGAGCCCTTACTTGGTTTCCAGATTAAGAAGTATTATTAGAAGTGGTTACAGACCCAACTATAACCCTTAAAACACCACCAAAATGCACTACAATAGTCTTTTATTTAGTTTACAGAAGAGTCTATAAGTACAGGTTGCAGAAAGAAAATGTTTAGTGCTATTTACAATTTGTTTTAAAACTCTGCTCTATACAAATTTAATTCTGATCAGTATGAACAATATTTTTGTAAATCTACTGCATATAAAGCATTTCATCAAAGCAGGAACAATGAATAAAATAACCTGATTACATCTGAATGATGCCAATCATTCAAAAAACAATTACACAGAACATCTGTAAGAGTTGTGGACACTTAGGTACAGAACACAATGTCAACCTGTGACTCATTTCTTTTAAAGGCTAAAGCTATTTATATGGAATATTGTTCTATTATACTACACGCCAATCTATATTTAACTTCTATAGTTATGTATTTTATAAGATTTTTATTAAATATATTCTACACATATTTGTAATTTCAGCCAGGAAGAAGTTCCTCCCCAGTGAAAAAAATATAAAATCTTTTCTATTTTTTTTCATTTTTATTTATTTTTATTGTTTTTACAGGTTTAAGATGAATCTAGCTCATGCTTTAGTGCTGTGCAAATTTCTTCAGCATATCAACATTTAAATTATTGATATGAAATAAAAGAATGGCATCCTTTTTAATTATGTATGCCCTCAAAAATCAGCTTTTGATTTTAATACCATTGCAAGCACTAATACCAAATGCAGATTACTTAAAGAAACAAAACTAGTACTATGGCAGAGGCTTTTTCTTTTTGCCTTTTTTTAACTTTAATAATTCTTCTGAAGTCTCTAATGAGTAAGCATGACACTGGACACTAAGATACAGATGAGAAAATGACTGAAAAAACACCAATTGCCAATATTCAAATACATAAAACTGATTAGTAAATTATGCTTTCTAACATTTATGCACAGTAATAAAAGCCTATGAACTACAGGAAATTACCCCTCCCATATTAAGGCTAGGAAATGCACTCTCTGCACTGGTTTGTGCTGTCTAAATAAGCACTCAACTGATGTACGAGATCAGAGTGCACGCAGTAACGAAAAATTCAGTTTCATCAGCCCTCTACAGAGTGCTTTTAAATTACAGGCACATAGTTTTTGTTTGTTTGTTTGTTGCAGTGAAAATATATAGTTAGACTTGCCTTAGTTAGTATTCTGTGCCAGTTCAGCCACCAAGGTTGACTCAGCTAGAATTGACTTAACAGTTTTTCCTTTGATTTAGCCATAAGTGAGATTTGTTTTAATTATAGATATACTACTTTCCAGTGTTGCATCATACATTGTGGGTTATCACTAGGTGTCTCCAATATTGTTAGAGATTGTTGATGAGAAATATACTGTCAACCATATTTAGTGCAAATTGCATCTAGAAAGCTTGACTGGTTAGATCCGGTTAATGGAGAACTTTGTGTCAGCAAAATGATTCCTGCTACGGAAAAGAACACTTTTCTGGAGATTGAATTCTTTCAAGAACTGATGTACTGTATGATTATTCAACAAACAGAAAGCAGGAATTTAAAAAAGAAAACAATGAAAGTGTTCATAGATCTTTCTTTTAAAAACCAAAAAAGACTAATGAGACAGTGTTCATGTAATATTTCAGTTCCATGGATTTACAGAAAGGCTCTTCCTACAGGTCTCTGAAGCAAGGTAGGGCCTCTTCTATTCCAGCAGCATGAAAGACAAAGACTATATTACATCACACTTAGCAGGTAAAGCTAACAGGGTTTACAGAATTACACAGCAATTGCTTTCTCCAGTTTTTTCACGGTTCCTTTGACCTGTGGAGAAAGAAGAAAGTTTTGCTTACATGTCACTTCTAAAGCAATTTCGTTGTTTTATGTGTGAGGATGCTTGATATAAGTTTGCCTTTGATTATTTTTAGTAAGAATAGATTATTATAGACATGCACATATAAGTGAAAATAACTCAAGAGTAGTTTTTAATAATAAAAATAAAAGCTGTTAAGGTTTGAGTAAATTTCTGCATTCTAGAATAATGCTAAACCAGAAGGTTAATTTCTCAGTTTTCTATAAACAACACATACAAAAGCATTTCATTACTTGCTTCACAAAAGACCACAAGGGCTTGACTTTTCTCTGCTATGAAATACACCCCAAAATCCTGTAAAATCTCTGACTGCTTTGCCATAGACGTGAGTAAGAAATATCTCTAGTGCACAGCTTACCTTGAGAGTTTGGCTCTGGCAATGTCTCTCTAGCCACCAAATGCATCACCGTTGTTTTGCCAAAAGGAAGTTTTAATGCTGCAAAAGGAGAAAGGGAAATTTATTAACACAGTCTTTTTTCTTCAAAAACCCAATCAAACCTAGCTATAATTGGATAAGCATCTGTTCAAGAGTTCATACCGTGAGGTTTGAACTACTTACTAAACATATAAAGGCATTTCTGGCTAAAGTTTTATAGATCAGGTCCTGGAAGCTGATAATAATCACTTAAAACATTGTATTCTTAGAAACATTCTATTCCTGTCAGGAAACTTAGCCTTCCTCTTGTGAGTAAAAGCAGAAGTGAGCATTCAGACCAAGACTCAGGTGATAAGCATTTTTTATTGCTATGGGTGCAAAAAAGCAGCTAATTCAGCCACTAAACTGTTACTCCTGAGACATCAAAACACAGAACCACTACTGCAAAACAGATTTTCTTACAACATACATTGATCCACGGCACAGATTTTCCAAAATAAAAAATACCTGTGTCTTGCCTTTTAATATTGATCTGTAACATCAGCTACATGGGAAAAATGCCACATTTAAAAGCATTTTAAATCAGATAAGGTGGTTCTCACAGAGCTGCCTTTGTGTGTTTAATAAGACAAAAGTCAGAGTTTGTTTTTGAAATTAGAATGATCATTTTCACATTCTGATTTAAGTATACTAACACAGTGTTGTACATATGGGTTTAGCACTGTAGTAGGATATCTATCAAAACTTCTAGTCACCTTGAGATGAAAGGATTCTCTGTTGTTCATTATATTTGGCAGATTCTCGCTGCCAGATTCAATACGCTAAAATTTAACTTCTTCCAATTAATTGGAGGGAAGTTATTTTTACAAGTTCTTTACATAACTTCAGTTTTGTTTCCTCTCTGCTTTTTGTTTGCTTATCTCCTTCCTATGACTAAGAAATTTTCTTGATTATTTTCCTGAGAAATGTAAGGTGAAGATGCTCTACGTTTTGTCCTCCCCACTTTATAAAGGGAAAAAAAAATAGTAGTAATAAATGTAACAAGAACTTAACTACACAAATCATTCTCACTTGAATTGAATTTACCCTCTCAAATTCAGTTTACATCTTCTGGAACAGGCTGCTCATGGATGTTTTGAATGACCCATCTCTGGCAGTGTTCAAGGCCAGGTCGAATGAGGCCTTAATCAAACTTGTCTAGTAGGAGGTGGAACTGGATGATCTTTAAGGTCCCTTCCCACCCAAACCAGTCTGTGACTCTATGATTCTAAGTCATGATTAAAATGCAGGTAAGTATAAGGAGGGATATACAGCTTCACAAAGTTCTCTGAAGCAGCTGTACTTTGGGAAAAGCCATCTCTATAGAAAGACAGATCTGAAAGTTGCTTAATTTACTTGAAGCACTGCCTATGCCTATAACTAGAAGCTGTTGATAGCTTACAGCCTGACAAGAATTAAGTATTTTGGGTACTTGATTCTGTGATACAACTGAAAACTCTGCAAGGAACACATTAGCAGTCTGCTGAACTCAATGGAAAAGGACTGTCTTCATAACAAACTTTTAAGAAGCCATTACAGAAAGAGCAAAATCTTACAAGCTAATCACATTAGGGACATCTCTCAAAATATCAAGACAGACAAAGGGACTTGATTAGTGAGCAGTGAAGGTTAGTTATTTACAGTAAACAAGCATACTAATATTCTGATTAACTGATTTCAGCAGTAGTTTGCATAGTTCACACAAGTTCTTATGAGCAATTTCCAGCTTCTTGCTTAAAGCATCAGGACAGAACCTGAGCACCCTAACCCTTTCTTGCTCATCTTCATTCTCTCACTCCTTTCTCTCACCTAAGCTGAACTTTTATGTAAGGCCTTTCCCATCTGTTTAATTTCACTTTTATTCCAGATTTTCTATCATCAGAATTTGCTCCCCCTCCTCCCCCCCCTTAGTATGTGTATGGCACAAGGGTGGGTTGGCTTCCCTTCCCTCTCCCCTAATAAATAAAGGGGTAAAAGTCACTGATTACCATTATCTAACAGGAAACTGAGAACCTCCTTAATTACTATTATTTCAAAAGCAAAGTACAGACCAAATATTTAGCCAAAGGATGAAATTTCCTGCTGGAAGCAGAACAGACTCTACCTTGATAGCTACCTCCCAACCCTTCATACAGGTAGCACACAACAAAATAGTGTGATTCAAGCATGGCAGGCAAGAGTGGCACAAGCTGCTTTACAAAGGGGTCTGTTTTTCTTTACCATTTTCAATGCCATCAGCTCTACTGTTTTTGTAGTGACAGCCCATTCACAGGAGCTGGTAAAAGAGATGATTTCTTAAAAATAAAACTTTTCACTCAAAACACAGTTTTTTCCTATCAATTCCTCTTTTTCTGCAGCTTCTCAGTATCTACGAGTTTCGAATTCAGGAGATGCTAGAGATATTTGGGGTTACAACTGGGATATTACAATGTCACTTTCAAATGCAAACAAAATCAGACTCCTGTTAAAGAAAACACCAAACTGCTTCCTTGGAAGCTTTTGTTTCAGTGGTTGATAAAGTGACTTTCAGTACACAGTAGGTACAAATTCCAGGTCAATATTTCTTAATCACCTAAAGCAAACAAAACATTAAGTGCTCTAACTCAGTTATAGACAGCTGCAGCTAGAATAGCTTAATGAACTGCATATAACAGCTTAAGAAACTAAATATTGTATTCAGTAATAAATTCTGCCCCGCCTTCACTCCCCATTTGTCTTTCAAAGATAACCAGTTCACGTAGGGTTACGTCTAACGAACACTTGTGGTAGTAGTCTTTTCAGGTTGCTTCATAAACTGCTGCTTCTCTTTCAGATGCGTAAACTGGCTTTAGATAGCTTCATTAGCACTAAAGTAAGCCAGAATTTTAGGGATTTTTTTTTCCTTAAAACAATATAGCAACGAAAAAATCTTTGAAGAATATTAACATACGTGTAAGGTCCTTTGAGTAAAACCATAGGGATTAAATTGCGTGCATGCACTATTAGTAATGAACTAAAATGCCCTGAACTCAAGTGTTCAGAATCCATAGAACTGGGTTAACACAAGAGTCAACAGCACAGAGCTGTTATTTTTCAGCTTAACTCATTAAGCAATATATTAAATAAGTGATTAAAATTGTTTCAGATTTAGACAAATGTCACCAAAGGTGGAAAACAAGCACTGGTGGTCAAGAGATACACCTAGAGATGAATGGCAAAGAAAATCCCATTTAGCTGTCTCCTTGCCTGGAAAAGGTAGGGTAAGAAGAGCAACCCTAATGGCAGAGATGATCCAAGACTTAACGCATTTGCCTTTCAACCCTACTCCCAACTGCTACTAGCTGGCACCTGGTAAACATACAAATTAAAGAGTGAATAAAAATTGAGTTCTCACAGTTGAGTTGACAATGATCTTGTCTATGTATATAGCAGCGCTAAAAATTGATTTATATGGAGAGTAAATCTATTCTAAAAGTACATCACTAGCCAACACCAGTAACAACAGAGAACGAATCAATGGTTATCTCATTCCAGTCACTTCACTGAAATATCAGCATAAGCAGTCTGGAAATATTCTTTTCAAGATCATTTTAACTTCAGAATTGGTGAAATTTCAATTTGTATTCTTTTCTCCCCTTTGTATTGCATGCAAGTACCAAACGCATGAAAAATCTGAACATACAGAGAAAGTGGAAGTATCAATTTATTTCTAAACTGGCACAAAGAAGAGAATCTCATTTTGTTTAGTCATTGACATCGTTGATATTCACACTGGGAACTTTTATCTAAAAAAAAGAAAGATTATTGTTGCAACTTCATGTCATATCTATGAAAGACACATAATTACGGAGGAAAGCTTGCCACAAGGGGGCATAGTTGAATTGCATTTCCTTAGCCTATGAAGTGGAGCCATTTACTTCTGTTTTCACATAACTATGCAATTGTATCCCTGAGAGAGCACTGGACAGCAAGAATGCTTCCCCTCATTCTCATTCATAGAGTGTCCCCTTTCACTGCACTAAGATTTAAATACTATTTAGCCAGTTACATTGTGTTTATGAAACACTTTAAGATGCTTCAGACTTTACACGACAAGTGCAGTGTAAGAGAGGAGGAAAAAAATATTCCATTTTAGAAAGAAGAAACAAAAGCAGCATTACTTTTTGTTTATGCAAGAGGAAATTTGACTTAGCAGGAGGTACTCCCCCAAAGTTTAACAACTAGCAGTAACAAGATGGAAAAATACACAGTAAGATACATGTCTATGAAGAGGAAAAATACTATATAGCAAGCCATATTGTGATCTTGAATAATAAAGTGGCATTTACTGCACTGTAAATAAGTATTACCTTTGCCTGGCTGTAACATGCACAATGAAAATTATTTTCATACCTCCTAATGTCACATTGCCATGAAGAAACCTCCCTTGATAAATAAGCCGCAAGATATTTGGACTGCTGACTTGTTCTTCTTCCCAATCTGAAAAGGAGAGAGAAAATTTTCACAGTTACATTGTAATAAAAACACCCTTTGTCATTTCTCACACCTTTACCCAGGAAGAAAACTAAGAATAGGCCTCTTGCAGGAAACACTGAAGAGAGAACACAGGCTGAAGATACAGAAAGATAATTCAAGGCTAGCACTCCTGAAATCTATTATTCGACATTGGACACTGAAACACATAATTTTATGCCTACAAGTATAAATATGACTAACTCTACAGATTGCATGAGATACTTATTACATACACAAGTCCTATACTAAATATTTCATAAATGCAAGTTGCTTCCTAAGGTTTAATATTCACTTGGATAAAATTGCCTTCAATTTCGTCCCATTCGGAAGCCATCCCCTTCTCACTAGCCAACTAACTGAATCTTCCTGCAGCCACACAGATTGAAAGCACATGGGATAGGTCATTTAAAATGAGATTCTGTGATGACAGCCCTGAATTGGCTCAGCAGGCTGCTCAGCAGTGTTCCACGATGGCCAGTTCCAGCCAGTCAAATGTCCAGAGGGGGCAGTGACCTGAGCATCCCCCAGCAGTCATTGCAGAGAGCCTGAACTGAGGCCTCTCTCAGAGCTGATGCCAACTGACACACTGCGAGGAACTTCTCAAAGGACAATCTATGGATGTTTTTCTGTGGCAAACAGGGACTCGGGAAAGCAAGCATGCATTTTCCTGTAATGCATTTCCTATAACGCTTAAGCCATAATAAATAATTTACAAGCTTAAATGATCTTTTCCTAATCCTTCAATGTTCCCTGTCACAATGTGAACAACAAATAAACATGCACTTTGCTTTCAGAACAAATATCATAAAACCTTGAAACGTTGAATTTAAATGGGTTCTCTGGGAATACAGTGTCCTCTGTTTCTTAGCTGACCAGATCTCTGGCAACAGCTGTTCAAAAATGTTCTCTCTCTCTGCTTTTGTAGTGTTTATATGCCGAAATGAATATTCAGCACAGGATCACAACAAGCAACAGAAACCAACCTGTTCACTGGGAACATACAATTAACATACACGCAGCAGCAAACAGCACTGCAAAAGGAGAAAAACTGAAAAGGGGAGAAGGGGAAGCATTTAAAACAAAAGCCATGGCTGTAGAGTGTATGGAGAGGTAGAGAGGGGCAGCAGGAACCATAGCAGTCCCAGAACATGGTTGGCAGCAGGGCTGGTATCAACAGCAGTGGCTGCAGAACCCCCAAGTGCTGCCATGTGCCTGGTTTATAAGATTAGATCAAATTAGGCAACCAAAGCTATTAGAATTTCAAGTATTTCCACTCAGGGTCTGATTCAACCATCTTGCAATTCAAGCACATGCCCTTTTTTGCTATGCTGTGAAGTGGGCTATGTTAAGGAGCTGAATTATCACACTACTGGGGTGAACGACTTTCTGGAAGATATTAAAATAAAATTATTTATTTATTTATTTTTACTTTTTTAGTCTGAACTCGGCCACACCATGGCTGTGAAGGTAAGTTCAGCCAGCTTACAATGCCATAACGACATAAACCAGCAACCAACAGAAGACAGACTACATTTTGACACACTGCCAATTTATCCATCCTTTTAATTTTTGCTTCTTGGCTGGCAGTTTGAAACAGTTGTTCCTGACATGATTTCAGGTTTCCATTTCCACTGATGATGAAATGAACCAAGGAAAAGTTATTTACCTAGGACTTTTTTTTAGTTCAGCAGATAATCACTGTGCAATAAAAATGATAATATTATTTAGAAGAAAATGGGGAGAGCAGGAAGAGAACGGGTAATCGATTTAGATGATACACATTAATATATGTTTGGTATTTTCCACTACAAGTCAAGAGATTCTTAATTAACAACCGTCTCGCCAAAAGAGAAGTTTGCCTTAATCCTGCCACCATGCAACTGAGAATATTTCATAATCTCTTTCCCCCACAAGATCATGAGAAGTCAAATGGTGCTAAAAACAATCATATCATCTCTATTTCAAGGAAAATTTGGTCCTCATCAAGATTTCTCAGACCTGTAGCAAAGAGCGCTTTCAGCCTGAAAGCAGCTACTGAGCTGATGCTTATGAAAACCTAGTCACTATTTTGAAGCAGATTTTTTCCTCAGCCTTTTAAATTGACAGTATTCTTCTTTACACAGGCAATTAAATATTCACCAAGATTCAGAGAACTCCCTCAGGGCAGCAGCTATTTGAACTGAAGCTTCCATGTCCAGTTCTACTTTTTCTTAAAAAGAAACTTTAAAGCCTGGGTGTCTTCTTAACTCAGAATCTGCAACCTTCAAGCTCTTCACAAGACTAGGAACATTAACCCACATGTTCAGGAAGAAACCGGAGTAAGAATAACAACAGTTCTCCCTTTACTAATTCAAATGAAAGTACACAGAGAGCACTTGATCCTGACAACTACGCTGTAGGCACACATTAAAATATGTTCAGTAGCTACACAGATGCTACATCGGTGTTCATTTCAAGGATGTGCATTTCAAGGCCAGGTTGGATAGGTCTTTGAGCAACCAAGTCTAGTGGAAGGTGTCCCTGCCCATGCCAGGAGGTTGGAACTAGATAAACTTTAAGGTCCCTTCCAACCCAAACCATTCTGCGATTTTTTGATATATCAAATAGATTTCTTAGTGTAGAAGTGTTTTACGTGTATAACTAATACTTAAGAGGACTAAAACCATTTCCCTTCATTCCATATTTTATTAAATACATAATGCTATCAAACAAAATGCAAACAAGTCCACTGAAATCCTGTTCCTCCTGACCTCAAAGGCCAGTTTAAGGCCTAAAATATGGATAATCAGCACTAACTTTTTGGCATGAATTATCATCCACCATGCACGTCTGACAAAGGCACCATAGAAACAGATATTGCAATGTTTTAGTTTGTATAAACAGTAGTCCTTTTTAACATAAAACAGTAACCCAGATGAAGTCCTGTACCAAAAGAAGCATTTTCTTTCATCATATGTAATGCTATGCCTGTGTTTTGGCTATTTTCCCATGAAATCATAGTCAGGGAGAACAGAAGCCCTCTGTTTTTAGTGGAACTATTCACATATGTGAATACACATCTTAAGTTTTCAATTCCATTTTTTGAAGCCAGTATTCCTTCTTAATACCAAATATATTCAGACAGACAACCTCAGTTTCCCTCAGTCTTTTAATGTCTCTTAAAATGTTCTTTTGTATTTCTTCTGTATTTTTTTTTTTCTGGAAAAATACTGCTATTACAGATATTTTCCAAGATAAGGCAGTAAGGAAGAAGTAATTCAGTCTCAATTTCACTAATGTGCTCCTGTGACATGCCATGTTTTACATTAGCTGTCCTCACATATAAAAGGGAGATATAAAACCTTCTATCTCCCAACGTTTACTCACACTTACTAGATCCTCTAATAAGATTAAGCAAGAAAAGTGCCTGAAGACAGACGGAAAGAAGTACTGCAGTTTGGGGAAGCAGATTGTATAAACCAAGTGGGAAATAGTCCAGACATCTAAAAATCTGCCCAACTGAAAAAATCAGGGAAAAAAGAAGAAAAACTGTATTTCTACAGAAATCTGTGCTCTGATACACAATAAACATACTTAATTTGAATGCTGCAAACAGAGATCAGTTTACCAGCACTTTAATCTGACAATACAGGGAAGTTTCTAGCTCACCAGTTAAAAAGTCAAAGCCACAGAGCTACTCACCCATAGGCCAGTTGTCATACACATGTTTTGCAATATCTGCAGCAGAGTCATTTGGTGAAAATAGGAACTCTTTTGTTTTCCCACTTACCAAGATGAGGCGCAAATTTATCTGTAAAAAGAATAAATAAAAATGCACTATTAGGGAAGTATGTGGGGAAGACAAAGTAATTAAAGCTACAAAAAGGTACCACTGTTTTAGAATAGGCTTGACCCAAAGTGATTCAAGAAAACAGTTTAAGATGGTGTTGAAAAGAGTGTCAAAAGAGGTCAATAAAATGTTGTTGTTTACACATAATCTAAAAAGATTAAATTCTAACAGCTGTCATTTTTGATGATAAATGCCAGAAGATTCTGATAGGTAGCAACTGAATCAGCTGTGCCATTTAAACAAGATTTCAGCAGAGTGTAAAAGAATTCCAGCCAAGACACAGTGACAACATAACTTCTTGAATGAAGCGGGAAAATATAAACCTGAAAAAAATAACCCAAAGAGAGAGCACTGAAAATATCAAACCCTGCACCCATGTAGGCTGTGAGTCCCAGTAGAAGCCCTAGCAGCCTCCCTCCAGCTCTGATCTCACCCACTACATTGCTTATAAACCACCAGGAAGTCAGATAGCATCCTTCCTTGCTCCTAGCTGCCACAGAACTTTAATCCCTCTGCCAGTCTTCTGAATCCAAAACTTTGGTCCACCACTGCCTAACTCCAAGTAAATTAGTTGACAACCACATGCAATTCAGTAATAACATCACAGTTTTTTCTATCATTGATTTCCTGTATCTAACCATCAGCATCTTCAGCTATAATTTTCCTCTTTTATTTGCAAGTTACTGAGTATAATGCCTTTTCCATGCGGCATTAAAATAACCTGTACAAAGAGCTCACTATGACAACAGTGACTCACAATGCAAAAGAGATTAAACTCTGGCTCCTCAAGCAACTGCTAGCAAGGTCACAAAACGCATTTGTGTAACTAGCACTTACCAATGCCCACGGCAAGTAGAAGTCCATCAGCCTCTGCGGTTTGGCCTACAAGCCTAAATGGCATCAACTAGTAGCAAGACTTCAATATCCTAACTGCTTGGATACTTTCTTTCTAATCTCACTCTCAAACTGGCTCTTATTGGAAGTTGCAACAAAACTTTCCCTGTTGGAATTCAGTAAACTGTTTTTTTTCTAGATCAAATACAAAGGAAAGATTTATAGTGATGCCCAAATTTTCAAGACTTCCTCAAGAATCTCAGCAAATCATGTCCACTGGACATGACAGCCCTGCCTCAGTTACTTGCCACCACTTATTCCAAAAGCTCTCCAGAAAGGCTGTTAATTCTCTCTGGAATATTTCAGCTTGGATTCATCCTACTCCTCTCTAAGCAGGTAGGTATCCAAATTACAGTCGCTATCATCCTGCACACTTTAAAGGTCAATGAATAAAATGATCCCTCCGAAAAGCAATTCAGTCTCTATTTCAAAGTATAGCAAGGATTCAAACAGTTAATGTAAAAGGGCCAGGTTCCCCTCCCTGCTCCCCACTAATGCCCTTCAAGAAACAAGAGGTAACTGTCTTTGAGAGAGCTCCACATCTATTGTAAGAATAGCACAGAGTCAGAACCAACTAGGTTTGAAAATACCTTTAAGATCATCAAGTCCAAATCACTGCATACCAAAAAACCATAAAACAACTTAGAGGGGAGAAGCTGCAGGAATGCTGTTTAGTCAATTATTCATAACATTCAGAACACACCTGGCTACAAGCATTAAAGTTCTATGTTCTCTGATATTTCCATAATGATTAAAGAATTATTTTCAGATCTCAACAAAATTTAGCAGAAAAGCAAACCGTGTTCCACTATTTCTGTTTACTCCAAAAACCTGGCTACTGTAACTGAATTACAACTTCAGAATGTTATGCCTAAGTTTAGCAATGGCCAAACCATGTCTGATTATTGTTTTGCTTGTACTGTTTCAGTTTAAGTAGCTCCCCCTCTTTTAGTTGTCTCCACTTGTATATGAATGGACAGCAATTAAATATATGGTTTCTGTAGCTGGACTGCCCAAGAGAAGCTCTTCAATCTTTCTCCAGTGCGATACCCATTTCCCCATTCATCCCAGGAGCCTATGTCTGCATACTTCAATTTCTTCTCTTTTCTCCTCAAAACAGATTACTATTTTTGACATGGTGTAGTGGTGGACTTGGCAGTCCTGGAATAACAGTTGGACTTGATGATCTTAAAGGTCTTCTCTAACCTAGCTGATTTTGCGATTCTATGTGTCACCAAAGTATAATGTCACCAGTAATTTCCTCTGTCTGCTGGAAATACCTTCTGTGCCTATGTCCCAAGAGCACATATACCTTCATAAATGCACCATGCTTTTTGCTCAGTTACTTCATACTCTTCTCTACTTCGATCCTTTCAATAATTCAGCCTGCATTCTTATAACCAAAATCTTGGCTGCAATACCCTGACACACAAGCCTCCAAATTTCATACCACTTCTATTATTCCATCCCTCCAGGGAAAAGAGGCGAGGTAGAAAGAAGCATTCTGTACCACAAAGATGTTTCAGATCACCCCATGACTGAGCCCATGCCCTATGAAATCCCCCAGAATTTCAGTGTAACACTTTTTTATGTTGAGTACTTTTTCGTCTTCATGTCATCAAATTCTAGCACCAAGATCCTTTACATATACCTTTGTCATTAGATAAATCAGGAAATGCAAGACTGACAACTGATCCATAACAATCCCACTAAGAAGCCCTGAGCTTGTTTCCCTCCTCTCAGCTAGGTCCTTTATCTTACGCCCTTCCAAACAATTTCTCCACTAGATCCTAATTTCTCTTCCTATTTAGCCAGCAGTTTGCAATACAGCACCACATCACTTACTGTGAACATATTCAGAAGAAACTATGAAAGTGTCTATGTAGAAAATAAGGGTTTTTTTTTTCCATCAAAAGTCAGCTTGCCAAGCTCTGCCTTTCAGAGGCTGCACTGCTTTCCATTTTCTCTATACCTCATTATCTTTAATTATCCTTTAAGCGTTAATGCATCTCATTACAAAACCAGCACAGTGCCAAAAATTCAAGAGGTTCAGACTGCACCACAAACTGTTATTGTACTTGGGAATGGGCCGCCTGTTTAAGAAACAAACAAACCAAACAACCCCAAATATTCAGCGACATTGCCTGCTGTAGGCAGTAGTGGTGAGGAGCTTCATCACCAGCAGCCATGCTGTTTCTCACTCCAATCCCTCTGCATCCACTTCCTCTATTCTAACTGGGCCTCTCACCTTGCTTCCTCTGGCCAAGTAGTCCTCTCAACTCTGATTTTATGCAGGCTGTCTAAGGATTCCTTATTCTTCACCTGTATGTAGCTTATCTGTGGTTGGGATTATCTCTTTTGAAGATCATAACACTTTCCTAGGCAACAGACAGAACACCAAACCATCAGCTCCCTAGAACTATGTGATCTGGATCCTACAAGGAGATGATTAAAAAAAAACCCCAGATTAGTCCTGCTCAGCACTTAAAATATGATTAAGGCACAGCATTAATATAGAACTGAAGTCATTCTTCAAATAGCATATTAAGGAGACACATTTCTTTTTATCCTCACTACTGAGTTTTGAGATTACCAGTGAATAGAGAAAAAAAAATATCACAGAGAAATAATCAAAACTTACTCAGCTTCCTGTAAAGTTTGATTAAGTTACACTTCTGCAGTTAATGTACAGTATAAGCAACAGGAAAAATGAAAAGTGTCAGTTCCTTCTTCCCCCTCTCCAACTCCCCAAGACAGATAACTTCATAGTTCTATGTTTTTTTTGTTGCTGAGGAGCATTTCTTACAGTCCTACTATGATATATAAAAGGCACATCAAGATAAACTAATAATTTTATGGGTATATGACAAAGTATGTGTAAAATGCAGGAGGAATATTTTCATTTTAAAAATAATAAACTGAATCACCAAATACAAGCAGAAGCCCAAAATAAATCCTTAAATCAATCAAGCAGATGTTGCTTCAAGTGCATGGAAACAGCTGCCCTAATGAAAGGTTAAAGTATTTTCTTATTTATAGTACAGCATGCCACTGACATTTCGTTTGGATGTTCATCTATATATATGAGCATACATATATAAAAGATATATATCTCTTTATATTTCTCAATTTTGGCTTGAACGAAACTTAGTCTTGAGTTGCACATTGCACTACCTCAGAGGGTTTGAAGTAAAGAATCTTAAAACTTGCCTTTAAATTTAGGGTCTAATCTCATTCCCTCAAGAGCCCTGGGAAATGTAATGGCTTGCAACTGCTGTACTACTTATTGTGCAAGCCTGAGAACACCACTTCAAACAGACGACAGGGGATCTGAAACAAACCTTTCTGGCAAAATGCCTCTGATGAAAGATCATATCTAGAAGAAAAGGGGGGGGGGGGGGGAGAGCATATGTGCATACACATTTACTCAAAAGTACAGGGAAAAAAAAAACCAACTTGTTTAGATAGGGAAGTTTTGACACAAAAGCAACAAGTTTTAATTTTTCAAGTTATGAAAGGATTCCTAGAAGTCTTAGATACCCTATATCCTATTTCTTATGTTAAAAGTTAGCAAGGCAGTCCAAAGGCTGTTTCCCTTGTATGCCTAAAGCCCCTCCACCCATGCTTGTCAGAAGAGCCTTGGTGTTGTGACACT
The DNA here is from genome assembly GCA_032466535.1 of Forpus xanthops. Lineage (NCBI taxonomy): Eukaryota > Metazoa > Chordata > Aves > Psittaciformes > Psittacidae > Forpus > Forpus xanthops. The sequence goes on from JASSUY010048622.1 coordinate 46,086, forward strand.
ACTGTGATTCTCACAGCCCTGACAAATTTGTTCTTCTACAGGAGTCATAACAACGACCATTCTGACTTTTTTTTCCAGACTATCAAAGGGAATTCCAGCCTTTTGCTACAGCAAACTGATAAGGAATAAATACATCCTCACATTTATGCATTATCACAGCAACTGCAAGGTTACTGATGAAAGCAGTGAAGAACGGCCCCCAGCATCAGCAGCAGGACTGAGTACAACGTGTGGACCACAACTCCTCTGCACAGTTACATAATAGCACGCTCTGTTTGTGCTCTCAAGCATGCAAACCTCGCACTTGCCCCCCCAACCAACACCAATCTCATCATTACAGCTCCACTAGCTACCCCAGCAGCGCACTGCATACACAGTAAAGAATGTCAGTGTAATTAAACATTGTAAACCAAAAACTCTACATAAATTAAAAATATATATCTATGCAAAGATTGCTGTAACCGCTATGGCTACAACTTCTGGAACAGAAATCTGAATGATGTATATGCAGATGTAGAATAAAGTATGTTTTGCTATAGGTATCCGCAACAGAGTTTGTTCATTCTTTAAGGTGTAACTACAAACTGTCTTGGTGCCACAGTGCTTCTAATTTCACAGCTGAAGTTAAATAAGTGAGAAGTCTCTTAAAAATCCAAGAAAGGAGATATTTACAACCTACATGATGTTTCTTGATGTTTAAGTGACTTCTCATCTATTCAGCTAAATAAGTTACTTTGTTATCAATTTTATGCTCCAGTAGCAGCTTCCATCTTACAACTAAAATGCAGAGGAGGAAAGTGTTATATCACCACATGTTACTCTACCCCAAGTTTAAACTAACTGCTTTTCTTCAGCTGTTTAAGATTAAAACACTTATAGAAGCCTACTTGTACTCCCATCCCTTTTCTTAACAGATGTAAAATTGAATTAAAAACTAACAATGGACCAGAAGGGAAAGTGATAACAGCATTCAGGAACATAGACTCAAGATGTAGTACATTTAGTTCAAATTCTTAATTATGAGAACTAAGTTTTTTTCCAAAGATGCATCAAAGCTTTCTAACTATTCCAAGCCAAAGAGAACCTCACAGCACCATGCAGTACATTTCACCAACTCAATTCCACCAAATTCACGTAGGTGGCTGAACAAAGCCTGAATAATGTACGTGAAACATAACACAAACAATACAGCAAGGACGTACAGGTTCTAGAGTCCAGTTCACTCCCAAAGTAGATACATATCTTCATGTAATCCATTCTGGAAACATATCCACCAGAACATAAGAACTTTGGTTCTGACAGCCCCTGGAAGACTGTTCCATTGAGTGGAGCTTTCTCCTAATTCCCAGCATAAGGTCATTACTGGCCAGGTTACCTTCCCTGATGCCAGTCCTACTTTGGGCTGTAGTTGTAATAAGTATTTTCCCCCCTTGGGGTTTTGACGGTTTTCTTCTAGATCTGCAGACAAGGACACGCTTTGCTAAAATACACAAGCAAAGGTCAGGCTGCCCCTTGGTGTAATCACTGTCTTTAAAGCTCTGAAGCACAACAGAGGTTAAGGAAGCTGGACTTGGATAGCCTAGAAGTCTGATGGGCATCTATCAGCAGCCTTCCACTGCCTGAATAAGCAAGCTAATGACATCTTTACTGAGATGCAAGACAGAAGAACAAGAGACACAAGTCATAAATAGAAACAAGATACTTTGAAGTGTGGTAAGGAAGAAAATTTTCACCCCCAGTGACATCAAAGCAGTGGAAGAGGTCACCCAGAGAAGCTTTGGAAGCTCAGTCCTTGGGTGTTTTTGAGACCCAACTGAAAGTTTGATTTCACAAAATGACAGGGCTGGAGGGAACCTTAAAGATTATCTAGTTCCAACCCCCTGCCATGGGTAGGGACACCTCAAAGTAGATTGGACTGCTCCAAGCCCCATCCAACCTGGCTTTGACCATTGCCAGGGATGGGGCAGCCAGAACTTGTGTGGGCAACCTGTGTCAGTGTCTCACCACCGTCATAGTTAAGAACTTTTCCTTATAACTAACCTAAATCTACCCTCTGTCAGTTTAAAACCATTCCCCTTGTCCTGTCTGTCCATGTCCTTGTACAAAGTCCCTCTCCAAATTTCTTGCAGGTCCCGTTTAGGTATCAGAAAGCTGTTTTAAGATCTCCGCTGAGCCTTCATCTTCTTCAGGCTGAACAAGCCCAACTCGCTTCATAGGAGAGATGCTTCAGCCCTCAGAGCATCTTCATGGCCCTAGTTCAGTGGTGACCCTGCTTCCAGCAGGTCACTGGACTAGAAAATTTCTCAAGGTCCTTTCTGAAGTGAATGACCCTACAATTCACTTTAATCTGCATTGGATTTAGTTTTGATTCATTCTCCTTAAGTATGCATGAGTAGAATTACACATCATATTTCAGTGATTTATAAAATTACACTAGAACATCCTTAAATTGACTGCAAATGCCTCTTCATTTTCCATACGAATAACACAACTGTATCACACTTGTAATGCAGTAATCTTGCAATGCTCTTCTTTAGCCCAGTCATTTCCATGACTTAAGCCTTCAAGCTTGCATTACAAAATACTGCTTTTAACCATGTTGTACAGGATATTTTTATAATAATGCCATAAATCTTGCTCCTATTAATTCAGTCTTTGAGATCATCCAATGTTTTCCATACAACACCATGATCATCTTCTGTACTATTAGTACTCCAAATTTTCATAATCAGATTTCATTAACATACTGATTTTCCTTGCGTCAGAGGTGTAAATGGAAACATCAGAAAGACAGCCAGTCCCAAAATCAATCTTTAAAAAAAATCCACTTCCACATTAAACACTGTATCCCACCATAGAATCATAGAATGGTTAGGGTTGGAAAGGACCCCAAGATCATCTAGTTCCAACCCGCCTGCCATGGTCAGGGACACCTCCCACTAAACCATTTAAACTACCACAGTGATTTATTCCAGTATCAAAACAGATTTCTTTGACAAAACACTACTGGTTTTAGCACTTTCTTTGACAACCTGTCTCAGAGAATACCAGTGACACAGCTATAAGGTGATATCCATCACTTTTTAACAAAAGTACCCTAATTTATTTATCACTACAGCAATTGACACATGTTCCATCAATATCTTCCCTTCCTCAAATCCCATCAGTAATGACTATCTTCTCCTTTAACTTCATATGTTTCACTGCTCTTGAAAATTTCAGCTATCACTCCCATCCTGTCCACTCAAGTCACACATCATCAAATCCTGCTTTCTGAGACCAATGCTGTCCTACTTAACACCAACTACTTACTGAAGTCCAGACTGATTATGCCTCTTCTGCATTTCTCTCTTTGAGAAACACTCTCCTTCCCAACAAAATTGGGCAACGAACCCATCACAATCTAACTTGTTAATTGTATTCCAGTATTATTCTGCTCCTTCTCAATATCCTTCTTGAGGTGGTTATTAATTTGTCAAATTCAAAGTCTCTCTCTATATCCTTTCACTCATCTATCATGCATTTTATACCTTTAATGTCTTCGACCTGAAGAAATATCACGATGCAAATTCTTCAGATAAGCTCCTTACGCTAACCCAGTACACTTATTTTAATCAGCATCTGCCCCCTTCAAATCCAAAGCCCTTGTGTACATCCCTATTTTGTTTGGTTTTCCATTTGATTGTAAGTGTATCAGCTTGTGATTACTGGATTCAATGTCATTTTCTCAAGCAGCCTTCTGAAGATTTCCAGAGCTTTCTGTGATTTTGAGACATATCCAGAGTAATAATAATAGCATCTTCTTGGCCAAGAACCTAGCTGCCAGGGGACTGAGATGCAGTCCAGAAAGCAAATGAGCAAGAAGTATAAATCCGTAGCCCAAACATGCAAGCATTCTCAGGAGAGAGAAGAGGCCCTTGATTCTGGACTCGTGTTCAGGAGTCACCTAGTAAAATAAAACAAACCTTAGTTCTTAGGAGTCACATTTCTAGACATGTGCTGTTTCCAGATACTTTATGGCAAATATAGGTAATGAAACTGCACTTCCTCAAGTGAACACCTAAAATTTACATTTGACTATACTCAAACCCACTGAATTTAGCTTTATGTGCACAAAAAGGCTTTGCTCAACCCTACAATCCCTTGTACCTACAATAAATTTAGCTCCTGTCAGGAAAAAAATGGACATTGAACAAGAGAAGTTACATAAATTATCAGCATGACTGAACAAAGCTCTGGTTTCATTACCAGCTGGCTAAATGATCCATGTCATTCATTCAAAGCCACATCACTTGTGGAAATAGGGCAATCCCACATGACACCCTGTATCCTGGTTTTGGCTGGGATAGAGTTGATTTTCTTCTTAGTAGCTAGCGCAGTGCTGTGTTTTGGCTTCAGTCTGAGAACAGCGCTGATAACACACCAATGTTTTTAGTTGTTGCTAAACACCTGCCTCAAACTAGCCAAAGGGGTATTCCATACCACAGCACATCTGCTTTCTCAAACAGGAATAGCTAAGGATGGTTTGCACTGCTAAAAAAATAAGTTACCAAATTTCAGTGAAGTTTGAAGTGACGGAAGAGAGAAAACCAATAGGAAGTGTTATTAAATTTTATTTAGAGGAAGAAAAAGCAAAATCCTATAAGTATTTAACTCAGTAGATATGCTAGACCTAGCTATCTCTGTGGAAACCATGACATTCTTGAGCATAAAATCATACTGCTTGGTCACACTTCATCCATTCAGAGAAAGACCTACTCATCCTGCACATGCAAAATACATTTCTCTTACATTATAATAGAATTGATTAAGTTCATCATAACTGATGCATAAACTACAACATACAGAAGACCATGTTTCGAACTGAGCTTTAAAGTAAATAGGTAGCAAAAACTGCAGAAAGAGTTAACCACATGGCATTCAAGCTTACTTTCGAAGCTGATGCTTTCAATCCAGTGTTGGAGTAAGAGTATTTTTCACTTTGAAATAAAATGACTAAGTTATAAAACAGAGAAACTGACACATTCCAATTAAGACAAAATTTTGGTAGATATCATCTAGCCATCATTATACCATGCTGAACCAGTCATTTCAAAGCACAAGAGTGGAAATAATAAAACTGCATCAAATATCAATGAGAGAGGCTCATGCTTGCGGACTGAACAGGTTAGCTCTGGTGAGTACAGCTACAGCAAGGTGGTAGTTAAAGCTTAGAAGTCCACTACACAAACATGAATAATGATAATATTTATTTGAATTCAGATTTAATTCTAGTGTGAGGAGTCCCTTCCCAAGGCAGGGGGATTGGAACTAGATGATCTTAAGGTCCTTTCCAACCCAAACCGTTTTATGATTCTAATACAACTCAGCATTTATTCGAATGTATTCTATAGAGAATATTTACATAGTATTTTAAAATTTTATTTAGGACAGCTCTATAGAATCTTTAAAAAGAGAGCTGCAACACCTGCAGGTTTGTGAATGCTCGTTTTGTGAACTGTCTAACACCTCAGATTTGAAAATGAATACTACTGTTTCCAATAGAAAAAATACAATTCCAAGGCACTGGTTTCACACATAGCTGTTTTTTTCCAAGTCCAAGGAGCAGACGCTTTTCACCCCCTCTTAGTCCCCAGTCAGTTATTTTTTTCTATCTTTAACCAATTTTGTGAGTCTCAATTTGATTTAACCCTCATTCCTGGAAGTTTCAGATGCAGCTGCTCCATGGTTACAAAGAATAAAGAAAAACTAATGATAGGCATGGAGGAGTATGTTGAATACTCTATTTGTGCACTAGAAGAAAACAGCCAGAAACCTGCTGCATTAACAGACATTTCAAAACCTGCATACACTATATCTAAGTCTGGGAGGTATTATAGTTTTATAACAACAGCAGGTCAGTGAGATCATAGTCAAAGCTGAAAGTGATCTTTCAGTTAACAGCCTGGATGAAAACAAACATCAGCTTCAACTTGATCAGAAATAATATTCAGCGAGGAAAGAAAAAAAAAATAAACAAAAAAAAAACAAACAACAAAATGAAGACAAAGAAAACATTAACAACACAGGGTCTATTTAAAAAATGTGCTACTACTCCTCAGTCCTCAAAAAGGGACAGTGACAAAGTGCAAAAATAACCTGATTTGGAGCAGAAAAAAAATAAAGACCTAGGAAATTACCTTCTGAATACAATGTTGTCTTCTATTTTCTCTTGCAATAACTGCTGCATGACATTGTTTTAATGCAGTTTACTGAGCAGTACAAAAAACACACCGAGACTAAGTAGAGGATTATAGCTATTATAAATATTATTTGCCATTTAAACTAGACACAGCTTCAAAAATTCTAATTATACCTAAAGACAAACCAAGTGGGAAGTAGTGCCTGAATGTCCCCTCATAACAGCTTTAAGCTATTAATAAGAACATAGTATGATTTTAAAAACCTGCAAGATTTTCAGGACCTACATCCCTACATTTCAGCAGTAGCAGGCAACTTTGTATCTTCTCACTCTAGAGTCTTTTGGGTACTGCGCTGCCAGGCCCTTCACCTTGTATGATTCTGCACTAAAATACTACATTTCTCAAGCCTTGAGATAGGTTGTCAAAAACAAAATGGAAAAAGTCATAAATATCTTTTAAAACATGAATGAGGCAAAGAGCCGCACCTTGACTGAGAGATGTGTTTCAGTTCACCTGGGTAGAAACACCATAAAATTAACATTTTATCATTAGCTACTGATTCCTAGCGTCTCACAGCTTAGTGTGTACCATGGCAGGCAGCCAAAATTTTGCCATTTCAAAGTACTATCTAAATCACTGAGCTGTGATAATTAAAGGCAAGAGATGGGACACTATATATTTTTGTCTCTGATGCAAAATATAGTTCAACTTTTAATCAAAATGGATGTTTCAATAACCACAGATCTCGTTCACTCCAGCAAAAGCAAGTGGCTTGAATACAAATGAGAACACAACCTTTTCTAATTGTTTTCTTCCTAAAATAGCCCAGAGAAAACACTGAATTATGGGATGAGAACAAGGGCTGTGATGTGGATGACAATTTATTCAGAATGCAACTTTTCAAGAGCAAACAGCTTGACCTTGACCTATGCCCGTACTTCCCGGAACAGAATAATGATCACTCTTTACCTTCCATTATTTCTTTCCTCAATGAATTGCCTTTAATGCTCAACAAAAATATAAGATATGTTGATAGAAAGCTTACATGGTTTTGCTCTATTTAAACATTATGGCACTAATTCATCCTCGAGCTAAGCCTGCTGAAGTTAACTGACTAAGGTTAATGGAGTGATATTGCAGGTAAGGACTGATCCAGTTATTTATTGTGCTCTGCAATCACTGTTGAATACTAAAAGGCACAGCTTATCCACCTTTCTGTTACTGCATGCTCATCAAGTGCTTGTGTTCTCCCAACCAGCTGGCGGTCTAAGAGTAATTCTCAACCTATTTCCATCATGAAAAGCACTAGCGTGTCCAGCCTGTCTACTAATGACTTAAACAGTTAAAGCTGCCCTTTCATTTTGGCCTCTTAACAATAGCTTCTCTGGTATTGTTAAGACTTCTGCAGAGTCAGAAACATGCAATTTACCAGTTGTTAGCTTACAGCTCAACTTCCTCAGATGATCCAGTTCCCGATCCCTGTATGTATACCACACAGGTTTTGTCAAGTACTTGCCACCATAGTAGCCAAGCAGTGCCTCCAAAGCAAACTGCAACTGCCTGGCAAGGCACCTTCACTTTCTTCATCCATGAAAAAGAATTCTCCTCAAAGAAAATGAGATTTTATTGGAGGGGCAGGAGAGAAACTTTGCAGAGAGCACACATTTACCACATTTAACACATTTTTCCTTTCTTCATTTTCTTGCATGCCCAGAGTCTACACAAAAGCATTAAGTTTCATACAAATGTTTACATCTAGGCCTCCAGAAAAACTGACCTGCATACAAATATAAAAAGCACAAATTTAATATCCAATCGATATTCAGGCATCTTCTAAGCATAAGTATCATCTTGATAAAGGATCTCACCAAATCCTTAGCAGGAGGGGAGAATAGTGAAGCCTTCTTGAAGGCATTACAGTCTTTTAATTGGTAGTGACTACAGGCAACACCAGTCATGGCTCTCACTTCTACTGCATCAACAACTACATTTTCACAACCCATCTGCTCTGTGTCATAGTGAGTAAGTTTGCCCCAGATTCACAGAAGCCAACATGTGTTCTAGCTTGCATCTTAATTATGGTTTACAAATCACTATGTCTGGATAACTACAGAGGTATGTTATTGAAAGCTCGCCAAAGTATTTATAATTCTTACCTTTAGAACAGAAAAGAATTAGTATTACTTGTCTGAACTAATTTTTTTTGAATCTCCCTCTTGTATAGTCTCAGGAGAATAAACAATTTAACAGGCTTCCCTCCTCATACATTGTGACTTTTACAATGGTTATGGTTTGGGGGATCTTAAAGACCATCTCGTTCCAACCCCCCTGCCATGGGCTTTTGCTAGAATAAAATAATTTCTTATTTAAGTCATATTCAAAATACTAAACTTTCCTTTCCTCATGTATTTAGCACACATGGTCAATACAGCTGTCACATACTACTCACCACCTTCACTTATCCAAGTTCTCTAAGAGGAGGAGATGACCTAGCTCTCTCTTTTCCTTTTGTTTCTCATGTACTCAGACATTAGCTTCTTAGGATAGCTACTTGGTTTCCCTTATCTACAAAATTTACAGAGCAGATGTTTTAAAACTAGGAGTGTTTTATTAATAGTTCCATGCATTCTATAATGGATTTAAAAATCCTCTCATCCCCTCTTTTCATTAAGGCAAGAGGCATGATAATCTAGAAAGATAGCATCAATGACTGATCATGTTATGAAAAAATCTTACTGGTACCACTGGTTATGACTAACTGTAGTTAATGGAGAATTATTTCCCAGACAATTATGAAACTTTTGCAATTATCTCAATTGAAGCATTACTTTGATTTTACAAGAAACAGCAAACACTCTCTCTCAAAAACAAACAAGCCAGGTCTTTCTTATTGGGGATTCAACATGCTCAATGCATGTCCATGTCAGCAAGGACCACCAATCTTTAACAAAAATAAGTATTAAAAATAAAATATCTTTTCATGATAGGAAAGAAATATGCCATATCTTTGCACTTGCTGTCAAGACATGACAAAAGTTAAAGCAATGAGGCCTTTGGAGATAAAAGCGTAAGAATAGGATCTACCATGGTCTCTGTCTGGAGCCACAACATCCATTGCTATGAATCTTTTTTGGGGGGAAATATGTATGAATTAACAAAATGACAGTTGTGTGTATACAACATGACTTTATCAGTGATATAGTTCAAAAGCTTAGTTCTCAGACAAACAATTTCTAGGCAATTGCTAAATCACAAATACAGCACAGTTGTAGAATTGTAGCTACAACTATTTCTTACAAAGGATCTAGCATACACTCACAAGACAGTACAGAAAATACAGCTGCTCTACAGAAACAGAATGAAAGTCCACATAATCAGAACTATTTCATTCTCCCCAATAGTTTGGGAGACAAATCATTACACAAAGCTGAAAGGAGGATCTGGCATTTAGAAAGAAAAGTGCATTTGTCATTCAAAACAGCTATCAAAAAAACTATTGTCTTAAGCTACCCATGGCTTGGGTGACTATTCAGCTGAGAGTCAACCAGCATCAACCTACAGCTAGTGATACTGTCGCTTAGCGGTGCCAGACACAACTATGGCATCATCTGCTTTTCATATTAACATTCTCATCCAGAAATTAGTTTTCGAAGAACATAATGAATTCTCATGTGCATATAACTATTTCATTGATTACTTCAGCAGATAAGACTGTTTACTTATAATAAACAGCCTATCAAATTATACAGGCTAAGTGTTGCATGCACACTGCCTGGTGTTTACACTACAAATCAAGGATCTGAGTAGCTGGGTAAGTGCACACTGTGCCAGATATACTGTCTAGGATCTACACATCACCACATTACAGGATAGTTCATTCTTGCCATCTTGGAAACGTATTTGCTAGTGTGTCAGCTAACTGATACTTGAGTACCACCTGGAACAGTCTGGTTCTGATTTAGACCTAAAAAGTGTAACTCATGCTAAAAATTTTCTTTCTTTTTTAATTTAAGACCTGATGAAAAATTTGAAGCCACTACAAAGGAACTGAACAAGGCAGCACAGAGAAGAGTGACAAGGAAACTGGTAAAAGCACAACATGATGACCAGCTACAAAAACTTGCAAAACCTGGAAACTTTCTCCCTAGAGGTATGATGGGGGGGGGGGGACAACAGAGAAAAGGCAAATCCCAAACTCAACCCAGTTCCAGACTGCAAAGCACACAGAAATAACATCAGCAAGGATAGAACAGCAGCAAAAGGAAGAAAATCAAGTACAGTGGTGATCAACATGACATGGAATAAGACTGATGGCTGTCAGCTATGATCTTTGCAAAGATATGTGAAGCCTATGAGGCTCAAAGTCATGAAAAGAAACTGGCCACAAATATTCATGGCCAAGTGGTTAAAAATAAGTAAACCCAAGGCACTAACGGTCTGAATCTCTCAAGTGCTAACTGTTCACAGAAATACCAGTTTTATCTACCTCACATGCTATGCCCCAAATAAAAGCGCAGAGCCAAAGGGTTTGATTCTTTTAATCAAATAGCAAAGATTATAATCTATCCTGGCAAAAAGTAGTTTCCCATTTTAAAAACCGCAGCACAGAACTGTAAACAGACGGTAAGCAAAACGCTCTTCAAAACTCATGGTATTTTGGGCCTTTCCAATACATGCCTCAAAGGTAGGATTAAGATGTTTAATTAGCTTTTCATGCAAGTACTGAACTAGCTGATCATATCCACCTTCTGCCCCAAGTGCGTCAGTAAAATCATCAGGGTACTGTTTGCTCTCTGAAGAAGAAATCATTATCGTGATTAGCTGCTAACAGTCAATTCTCAAAAGCCTCCATGTCATGTTCTTAAAACAACATAGGAAAGACTGCATCTGTGCTCATGTTAGGCAGCATGGACCTCACAGTCTTACACCCATCCAAACTCCAGAACTGGTAACACATCCATTCTCCATAATCCATTTTCCTTTCTTTAAATGTGAAGAGAGTGGACTTCATAATAAACTAAAATCTTTATAGTAAGAATTATTACTTACATCATGAACACTTATGTACACTGTATACACTTTTACTATAATATCACAGATTAACACAATAGAACAATTTTCAAGACACTAAATATCAAAACAAGATATCAAGCCTCTATAAAGAAGCTTTGTAAGAAACAGTGCAAGAGAAGGGAAAATTATCTGAAACTTCAAACCAGAGATAGAACATAAGTGCATGGAAGAAAATAGATTAAGTAGTGAAAAAGTGACTTTTTCAAAAAACACTGGTGGTTTAAGTTGTATCTGGAATACTGAGTCGATCTGGTTGCGCTGAGCTCATACTCAATGCTGCTGTGAAAAATTAAGGTACATTACCCGTATTAATTCAGTCTTATTAATAGTATGAGTCTACATATAATAATTTGTGCTTTCATAAAAACACCCAGAGAGTGTTTCAAACATACATTCTAGGCCACATGCCAGCTCACAAGCTTAAACTTCTCTTAAACTTCTCAGATATTTCCTATTGCAACGATACCTCCACCTTTCCCCATTAAGGCCTCTGCTCAACAAACAAAAGAATTAAGTCCATGTAACAGCAAACACTTCCATAATTATTAATTATAGTGTTACTTCTCAGTATAAAAACTATCTATGGAGAATCACACACACACATAAAATTGTTAGGGTTGGAAAGGAAGTCTAGAGATCATCTAGTCCAACACTAACTTGCAGACAGATCTCCTCACAGTGTACTTCAGTGCACAGCCAAACTCTCCTGGGTAATCAGTTACTACTTTACAGCATAAGAATCTCAAAGTAAACCTAATTGAACCTACTCCAATTTGAGATGTTTCCAAACTTCTCAATTAATGCAGAAGTTAGAATTAAAGTGAAATGAAACATACAGAATACTCTGTCACTCTGCAGTATAGGATGAAGTTACAGAGCAATAAAACTGGGTGCAAGGTTAAAAAGCTGTTCAGAAGTTTTCTTGCTTTTGTGATTAAAGGAAAGGAATAAAAAAAAAAAAAAAAAAACCAAAAAAATAAAACAAAACAAAAGAAAACCATCAATGACCAATCCAAGCATCTAATACAGCTGGAATCTTATTCTGACACAGACTTACTCTAGATATCTCAGAAAAAGGAGTAAAATCTTTACAGGGAGGTCTTAGTTCCATAGTGCCACAACTGAAAGATGTTTTCCTATGTTCAATGACTGATTTTGGCTTTTGAAAATTAACAGCTGTCTGACAGAAGTCAAGACAATAATTTTCACAGTGATTCTTATTGAATTACATCTTTTGCCTCATTAAAACAAACTAGTAAATTCTACTGAACACTTAACCTCACACAACCTTTATGCTCCTGAAATCTCACAAGTCATCTGCCTCACTGTCCAAAGGCAATTCATATAAACTCCTACAGTGGTTTCTCATCCTTTTTCTTACCTCAAATGATTAAATGTATTTTTCGTGTCCAAAAAAGTAACTGATAATGTGGCTCACTCAAGTTTGGTCTATTTTGAAAGACTGTGTTTAATCAAGAAAAGTGCCCTTTTATCCACAAAACAGTATTTTTATCCTTCTATATACCTACATTTCATGTTTCTCCTTGAATTTAAGGGCTAATAACAATTCATAACTACCCAGAACACACCATTTTCTAAGTTAATGTTTAATAATAGATGTAATTCACAATGCAATATTTCCATGTATTGATAAAGCTGAAGTCAAACACAAGTGAACTAAGTCTAAGCTGCATGGGGAGATTTAAAAAAAACCCATAACTTTAACCTTTCTTTAAATACTGCTAATTATTTCCACAAAACACATGCACATACACATAGAGAAAACATTTCTTCAGAACTCTGCAAATTGCAACACAAGCCCAAATGTTTCTTTCCTACTATTTCTTTTATAGCTTGGTAACAGCACTCACATGGAGGGACAGTACTTGTAGTAAGCTAAATGAGGGACATGAATCAAGAGTACTTCACCTTCTCTGCTTCACAAGCTATATTCACAGATGCGCCTCAGTTACAGGCTTTCAAACTTTCCAAAGGAAAACACAACAGTAATTAATACTCCCTTCTTATTATACAAGTTTGTTTCATCTAGGAAGGAATTATAACCTATGCTGCAAACCAGAAGAGACCAAGTCATAGCAATTAATTATTTTTCTCCCCTCTCTCAATAAACTAAGCAGTCCTCTGAATGGATGCTGAGTGTCCAACTAACACCAATTCAATAGCACATTACAAGAGAGACCTCCGTATCATTTCTATGTGCTTAGGGGGGATTGGGTGGTTTGACTTACAGTTTCCAGGCTGCTTCTTCTGCTGCCTTGTAACAACAGGCTGAAGCCAAGCAAAGTCTTCTAAAGAGTTGTTTCTGCTTTGTAGAATAGTGTTAAAAAGAAAAGCACAGAGAAAATGATGACAAGCTGCTAAATGGATTCCCTTCTATCTCCTCTTGTCTCACCAAAAACACACACATGCTGCCATATGATTTTTTCTCCTGCACACAAGCCAATCGGATCAAAGCACTAAGGAATACATACAACAAGATTACAAAGCATCAAGACTAACAGTTGGAAGCAGTTCATGACAACTGGCTAAAGGCATAAGCCGCAACCTGAGAAAGCTTCCCATTTCCAGTTTGAAAGCTATGCTGTACCTCTGAAAAGCAGCTCCAAGTACATGTTCTTAGTTTAAGGGGAAAAAAAGCATTAAAAAAATGAGTACTTTTAACCAGTATGTTCCACAGGCAGTGGTTTACTGTGCAGAGAATAACAGTACTGAATCGTTTCCAAAATGAAAAGATTTTCCTTTAACTGATGTTAAGCACTAACCAAACAAGAACCATAATAAGAGCACTGTCTTCAGGCAGAGCCAAAACCCTTACAACTTCTGATCAAGAGTGCTTAGTAAGGAAAACTACTTTCAGTTGTTCAATACTTACGGTATTTTTATTTTAGCTTCTTTTAATTTTGTTAACACTTAAAGTGTGCTGTAACATAGAAATTGTATTACTAATAAAAATATTTTTCCCTTTGCACATGTTAAAGCCTCACAGCAGTACAAATCACAGAACAAATATTTAATTTCTTGAAATAACACTGATTACTTCCCTTTCCATAAAAGCAAGCATTAACTGCTCATGAACTATAAATAAATAATAACTTTTAACAGATTAGATCTTTTTATGTATAACAAAGGGTTAGTAGAGTTGCTTTAAGTTTTAAACAGTCACAATTATTTTAATTGCTTTTGAAACATTAAGTTACATCTTTGATCTATAAAAGTGCAGGTTGCACATCTACCTCAAATTTATCCAGAAAAACATTTTGAGAGAGAGACAGACTCACATTCACTGCATTAGTAATACATATAGCACTAGAAGGAAAGAGATGGTTAATACTGATCAAGGTTTCCTACTGAAGCCTTCTACCACTGATCACACATAATATTCCAAGATTCCCAACTGTGAGGCTGAGATTTTCTACACAGGCAGCACATCTTAAGATAGGGCATGCTCAGTTGTACAAAACAAGTACCAGAATGAAATTATCAAGAAAAAGGAGAAACACACCTATTTTTTTAAAAAGCAACTTTGTTTTAAGTTTAATACAATTAGGTCAAGAGAAATGGAAATTAATTCAAAAGTCCAGTGGTAAAGGTCTAGGCTTGAGTGATGCACAGTATGTTCAACATTAACTAATGTTAACATAGCTACCTTAGAGTTGCCTCTGAAACCGTATCAGAACACACTACATACTCCTTCCTGAAAGAGTTTACATCTTAGAGGGAAGCTTCACAACAAGTCATTCTTTGGGGGTGTCATGTCAGCTGACAGCTTTCTGGTAATTCCCTGGCCCATGTTATTGTCTGCAGATAAGGTTTGTTTCCTCATTCAATTCACAATGAATTAGATGCAAATACATGAAAAAGTAAATGAAATTGAAGAAATCCACAGCAATACAGGCAAGTATACAACACTGAGGAAATTCTTGTATAAACATTATGTATCATATTCCGCTTCCCTCATGACTCATCCTATACAACTAACTTGACTTTTTCTAGGTGGGTAAGTTCTTGCTCCCTCGGACAAAACCAACACAAATCACTGGAAAACACATATTGCGTCACCCTTTCTGTTTGACTGTGACTTGTCAGGAAGCCAAAAACCCATTTATTTACAGAAGGTGAACAGGAACTGCAATAAAACACTCTGATGACTTGGTTTAATCCCTAGCCTCCTGTGAACTGCTGTGATCGTGTGCTCTTTGCCCCCCCCCCCCCCCCTCTTCCACTTCAGCTTCCTATCAATCTTCTTATCTACTTTCCTAACTGTTCCACCTTTTAGCAGTGTTTTTTACTTACCAGCACCCAGCCCAAGGTGACTCGCTTGTGTTCACACGTTTATCTGACATTATACATTAAACCACTTTCCCTCAATTTAGTCTCCCACATATGTGACAATTAATTTCATCTGCAGGTACCTCAGCCTCAGTAAGCTTATGTTTTACCTTCCAAGTCTTGTCCCACTTGTACCTAACTAATATTGTCCCATTTTTCTGACTGCTGTGTGTAGC
>JASSUY010048622.1:61876-76019 GCA_032466535.1 Forpus xanthops
CTACTGACCACGACTTTTATCATTCAGCTGCACATTACAGTTTTGAGACTGCCTTGAATATTATCATTTTCCCCCTACTTATTAACGTAGTCAGACACTACCCATCTCTTCTCTACTTATCTGTATCACAGTATTGCTGAGAAACCAAAGTCTAACACAGTTAACTGTGAGCAGAATAAAGCAGCTGCTCCTTGTAACTCAAGGCTGGCAAGGAAATACAAAACCCCTACAGACATATCACAAAGACAGCACTGCTGACTATCATTACGGTCTGGGATCTTAGAACATCACATACATGTTCTCAAAATTCTTGCAGAAATTCACACAGAAAATCAGAAAAAAAAAAACCCAAAACATATAAAATGTTAACTTTGCAGTAGATGTACACAATATTTCCTCCAAACAGAATGAGTTGCATGGGATAAAGGTCAAGACGTACTCACTGGATCATTAACTGCATGTGCAGGAGCAGTTAACACTGAGAACCAAATGACCCAATAGAAAACAGAAGCGTATGATACAAGGATGAAAAACTCATTTTTCATAAACTAGGGAAGAGATAATGGATGGATGTATTCAGAATGCAAATATTACATTTATATCTTTGCAGATCATTCTGGAAGCACATAAAAGGGGTCAGAGAAAAGAATGCTGCCATAACTGAAAAAAATTAAAAATAGAAGAGATGAGAAGAACCTGAAGAGTTCTAGCTGTAGGGACAAGTAAAGAGAATGTAAGTTACTTAGAGTTGCTATGAAACAAGAATCTGAAAAATGTAGATAAAGATCTCATTAACATCTTTCAATCACACTCATTCAAAAATGGCACCCAGATTCCAGGCCCAAGTGATGATCAGAAAGCTCGTACTGCCCACATAGAACACAGGCAAGTCAGATGGCTTTAGGCCTGGTTCTGCTTGAGCTAATCAAAGATGCGTCAGAGGGATAGAAAGATTTTAGCTGGACCAGGAGACAAGCCTGGACTAGAGGTACTCATACAAAGCCTGAAGCAGATAGTTCTGTCTGTGGACAAGGGAGTGTTTGGTAAAGTCATAGCAGGGAGAGATGGATGCACAAAGGCAACTGAGCAAAGTAACAAGGACAGAGTGTTGTGAAATCTCTACAGGAAAGTTTGGAGTAAGAGTTAGTCATCTGAAGAGGGTGCAATAAAAACACTGTAGGGGGAAAAAAAAAAAATATAAAATTATGTTATAGTAAGCTTGAAGGACTACCTCAAATCCGTTACCACTCCAAAGTTGTCATTTATTGCCATTCCTTGTCCCAAATCTACAACCAGTAGTGAGAAAGATATATTTATCTCATTTAGATGTTAGTAACAAGTGTTTTATTTAATGAATGTTGGACATAGACAGATGATGTAGTTGAAGATTACATTTCTCACAAAGATTTATAGGCAGTGGAGCAGGTGCAGAAGGCAGAAGTTTTAAGCCTTCTTTAGTCATTATCAGCAAGACAAAACTGACTGAAAATGACACCTGATAAAACAAAACTGCAATTCCATTTTTAAGAAAGCAAGTGAGTACTTGTGTGAGTACAGTAGAAGACATTCTATGAAGTATAAATTAAGATAATTCAAGGGAGAGATTAAATATTTTCACAGCCTTTCAGGATTTTTAAAAAGGCAGGGATTTGAGAAAAAAAAATTAAAAATTAGAGAGCTTCCAGGAGAAGGAACTACATACGGAACACAATACAGAAAGACAGCAACTTGTCAAGGTGGGCTTCCAGAAATAAAATATGGCAAACCATCTGGAGACAAGATGTATATGGATTAGCTATAACCTTCTCTTCCATTTCTGTATTTGTGTTCATTATACCATTCATGTCTTCTACTTGAAATATTATAAATAAAGTATATTTTTTTAATTTTACCTTAACCTCGATTTAATTAAAAAACATTTCAAGGCAATTTATTAACAACAAAGCAGTTATTCAACCCAAGGATATGGACAAGCATCTTCACCTCCCAGCATATTCTGCTGACTATCCAATAAAGGTAAAATATATAACCTCAGAAGCTGCACAGGGTGGCTTGGTTCACCATAGATCAGGAAAAGAAGGAAAGCTCTTTTACTAACTGTAATACCAGAAGACTTCTCCAGCAAGCACTAAGATAAAGGAAAGTAAACCTGTATGGTAGAGATGTGCAACAAGTTCATGAATGAGTCAAAAAAACTTTATATAAATGAATGCAAGAGCAAATAAACATAATACCATCAGTTATTCTTACAGTATTTCCCCTCCCTTAATTCAAAACCTCTCCTGCTCCTATGCATAACCACTGCCCTTCATTCTCCCATCTTCATTCTTCAGTGAAATGCCTGACTCCATTTTTTAAATAATATCCTGTAAGTACTAGGAAGCTGGTGCTTGCCAGCTCTCCTCCAGGCTGAAGAAGTCCCATTCCCTCAGCCTCTCCTCACAGAAGTGCTCCAGCCCATATCATCTCAGTGGTCTCTGCTGAACACACTGCAGGTGATCAATACATTTCTTTTTTCACTGTGGTACAGGAGAAATCATCCAAAGCTGGACACTACTCCTGATGCAATCTACTGAGTGCCAAGTAAAAGGAAACAATCACTTCTCTTAATTCCCTGGTTTATGCTCCTCCTGATATCACCTGGGATGCTGTTTGCCTTCACTACTGCCAAGACAACCTCGCAGGAGTGCCTGGCCCATTGTACTCCACAGACCACAAAACTTCTGGAGGTCAGTTCACCCCAGATGTAAGACATTTGTTGTTGCTGAGCCTTATGAAGTTCCTGCTGGTCCAGTCCCTAGCCTGCCTAGGTCCCTCAGAACACCAAAGCAGGTCTCCTTCACCCACATTTTGGTGTTCACAAACTGAATGAGTCTGTCACCTCTTTCAGGTCATCGATAAAGACATTAAATAACTTAGGTTCTACAGCAGACCCCTGCAGGTCTGCTTGTAACCACGCTGCAGGTAGGACACCAATCACTGAGCATTACCTCTTGAGCTTAGTGATCAAGAGTTTCCTGATTTAACCATGAGTTTTAAACATGAGTTCCCTGTTTAACCAAGCCTGTCAACTACCTCACTGACTTGTTTTCCCAATTACTGGCACAGACTATCCCTGTGCTTAGAGGAACTGGAACTTGTAAAAAGCCATGATGAAGAAAGCTCAGAAAAGGGATGCTTCAGCAGCTTGGCAAGGGCCAAGGCACAGTTTCCAGCTGGCACTGTGGGTTGCTGCAGTCTCCAGTATCTCCACCATTATCTAATTAAAAAAAAAAATAATAATAAAAAAATAATCCTTCTGTTCCTTCTCCTACCATATGGCTGTCTACATAACACCTGAATTAGCACAGGTTTTCCCACAGCCAGACCAAGTGTTTTAGGACTTCTAAGCCAGGCAAAAGTCCAGGGAGGAAAGGCATTTCTTATCAGAACATTTTCGATTGTTGGTATATAAACTTAGTTAAAAATTATTCTCATTTTACTCATCATCTTCTCTTGGCACAGAGAATTAAATGTACATTTAATAAACCAACTCTTGGATCCGTTTAGAAATACGGACATATTGCAGGCAATAAATATCTGTTCAGAAAGGCACTAGGGATTTGAAGGTATTTTTTGTGCTTTTTTATTATTTCTTCCTGTAACTACTAAGATTACAAAAAGGTCATTTTTAACATTCATTAAAACAGCATGAACTTTTCTCTTTGTAGTTTGTATCTGAAGGGAGGGGGAAAAAAATAGTCTCATCTTCATTAAAATAAAGATCTTCTGAAACTTTACTTCCCTAGAGTATTACCCAAACCATTTGCTGAGCCTACATGCTTTAAAGGTGGTTTGGGTATTTTCTTAGGTCATAATTTTATTTCCAGTGTTGAAATTCTTTCTCTGAGCAACAGGCATGGATAATTTTTTCCTGTAGACCTGAAAGGATCAAAAAAAAAAAAATCACTGGGTATAAGCAATCAGTCACAATCCTTAATATTGATAAACAGAGGAAGTTCAGGTTAGATAAGGAAGAAGTTCTTTAGTGAGGGTGGTGAGGCACTGGAATGGGTTGCCCAAAGACGTGGTGAATGCTCCTCCTCTGGCAGCATTCAAGGACAGGCTGGACAGAGCCCTGGGTGACACAGTCTAGAGTGAGACATCCCTGCCCATGGCAGGGGGTCAGAACTAGATAATCTTTAAGGTCCTTTCCAACCCAAACCATTAAGTAAGATTCAGATTAAATAAGACAATTTTGATGGCATCTTTTTCCCCTTTTTCTGCTTGTTTCTTTCAATAGCCTGAACACTTAAAATCAAAAAAAAAAAAAAAAAAAAAAAATGTATTAAACAGAGTAGCTGAGTGAATAAAGCACAGATTACTGCACATGAAAGGAATATGTGCACACATTTAAGTACTTTTTCCTGTTACAAACAACAAGAAGAGAGCAAATATTTCCTTGTTTATGGATTTTGCCTTACAAAAAATTCTTATCAACTGCTCCTCTTGAAAGCTTCACACATACAAGAGCCTGGTTTGCATTTAGGAAGAATTATTTTCTTTATTCCTATTTAGCTACTTAATTTTAATTGAAGTATCTCACTATTTTCACATCCCTCTTAACAAAAACTCTCAAATAAATTCTTTCTCTTTCCTACTTTCACTTAAATAACAGAGTTTGTGGGTTTTTTTGTGGATTTTTTTGTTTGTTTGGTTTGGGTTTTTTGTGGTTTTTTTTTTTTGTTTGTTTGTTTGGTTTTTCTTGTTTGTTTGTTTTTTTAACAAAAGCCCATTTTTTCAATATAAATCTATATAACCACAACCATTCCAACTACAGATGAGGGTAAACACCCTGATGAAGGGACATCAGGAATGCAGAATGACAGGTCGTTTTGAAAATACCTCACAGATCACTCAGCAAACTCCTCTGCAAACCCCATTTGCTATAGATTTCAAATGAGTTGGTCACAGACTTAAAAATCAAGAGATTCTGATGTAGTTTGATTGCAAGTTTTTATTCAAAGAGCTGAAGTATCAAACAGCATTTTGTAGCATCCCAATGGTCTCAAACTGCAGGAAGGCAAATGCTCACTGTACATGCAGGTAAACCCTCACAGTGAAGTAAGTTTAAGCTCTGGGCCTGAGAGGCAGCAGTCAGCATCTTGGGACACAGTCAGAACTCAAGCAGGTGAGGCTTGAGCAATGTGATCCAAGTTTGAGGTTAGCCCTGCTTTGAGCCACCATCACAGCACGCTCTTCTTTGGACTATACAACCTTCAGAAGGTTTTTTTTTTTTTTTTCTAACGCTAAGACTCCGTGATCTAGAAATGTGGATTTTCTTACTTTTGAGTCTCGTTTGTATTAAATACATTCCATACATCAAGGCACTGCTTACTGAGATAGCTTCAAATACCACATTTGGCAGCCTTACCAACAGGTTTAAGCCCAATTAATAAACCATGAAAGAATAATATATGATGGGTATAAAACTATATCTCTGCATAACTGCCTCTGACTTGCACATTTTCTGAGACTCCAAGAGTTAAAAAGCAAAAACAAAAACGTATTTCACCTTAACACTTTATACCATTACTTCATTACTGCAACTGATAGCCGAAGGGCTACACAAAACCAGGGCAAAACAAATTTTACAGGACTAGGTGAACAATTCCAACACCTCCCACACACTTACACATTATATCCTGGCCTCTGTCAGGCCAAAGGATTTTTATTGTGTTAAGATTTCTCATTGTTCCTCTGATTTATTGCTGCATATGCACAAAACAGCACCAGTAGGGAAATTAATGTCTGATAAATATGGCACCAGGAATATGAAAAAGGAGTAAAGATTGCATCAGAAAGGTATTAAAGTGAAAGTAATTTCCTGAATTCTCTTCTTGGTTATTCAATCCCATCTGAAGTTTACAACAGTAATAACTATTTAAAATGATGGCTATTTAGGTATTCATGTGCTTTTGCTGTTAATACTCAAGTCACAAAATAAAATACCCAAAACGATTAAAAGACTGCTTCTGCTTTGCCTGACAAGCAACTAATCCTTTAAGCTATGTTCACTGTTATGATCCTACTCGGAGATTGGTGTTGTCTCAGTTCATGGTGGTTACATAAACATAACTACATTTGGATTGTTAACAGTCAGCTAGCTCGTCTTTTCATAAAGTGCATTTTCTGTTATATCTGATCCTGCGTCAATGCAGGCTGTCAGTGGAAGGGATGCTCCCACTTTCTGCACTTTCATGGGGTCAGATCTAGTGAACCTAATATCATCAGATGAATGGTTTTAAACTGGATGCATG
This sequence comes from Forpus xanthops, assembly GCA_032466535.1. NCBI lineage: Eukaryota > Metazoa > Chordata > Aves > Psittaciformes > Psittacidae > Forpus > Forpus xanthops. Next base: position 68,176 of record JASSUY010048622.1, read on the forward strand.
GAAAAGCTTTAGGGGAATTTCTGGTAGATTATTTCTCCATCAAATCACTCAATGGCCAATTCCTCTTTCAGCTTCATGACCACTGAGTCAATCTCACTGTAAGGACATAGTGAAAACATGGCCAGGGGAGAGCAAATGTTATATGGCTAGCCATGTACAGACATAATGACTAGATGGCAAAGTAGAGGGAGAAACTGAATTACCAGGATAGTGTTTAGCAAAATTTTGTCAACTGGGTTCATCAAAACCTTTGAATGAAGGCATTAAGTGCCTGGTTTGGTTGTCCACTTGTCAGAAACACAGATAAATGGACTGTCTTGCAATCACCTTACATACCCTGATTTTAGCTACAAAGCTTCCAGTGAGACTCTGAAGACAAAGGCTGGGGCAAAAGGAAATTCTAAAAGCACAGATTTGAGGTCCTTGATCTTCCTAAAATAAGCTCCTGATGAGCTGGACCACTAAAGATAAGCCAACAACAGAGATTGGATGCAATCAATTCTCCAGTTCAGTTTATCCAACTGACACATGTATATAAGAAAAGAAAGCATTTCAAATATTTTGATACCATAGCATGATTAGTAGCACAGATGTCTTCCATACAATAGCGACAAATTCTTGTTCCCATTTCATATGCTTATCTAGACTCCAGAGACATAGCAAAATGCTAATCCATCAAGCTGCACCAAAACAGAGAGCTGCTGTTCTCAGAAGATCAGAAAACAAAGCTCATCAGGACAAGAATATACTGGAGTATTCATACACAACACTGCATTCAGGAGGTTCATGCATTTAAGTGGTGCAAACACCTCTAGCTAAGGTGTTGATGAAGAATAAATAAACGTATTTCCACGTGAAGTGAAGCCAAACCCTCTCCCAACCCAAGTGTCTCAACCTGACAGAACAGACTAAGCCAACAAAAGGAACTTTGCCATTTTAAGTGTGAGTGATCAGACTCAGCACACAATGTATTTCAAGCAAATCCAAATTAGAAAACACAGTGCATTGCCTCAGGTAACTTCAGTTGACTTCTGCTAGGTTTTACTTGGACACAAGTCCTGTGGAAGTCAGAAATTGAATTTCTAAAACTATATACAGGGGTTAAAGCCAACTCTAAACTGCAGTCAGCAAAGAGCTAGTTTCTAAACCTAAGTAATTTTCAGTAATTTTATTATTTTTCTCTAAATACACGTTGCTTTGCTGCAAACTGAACAGCAGAATAAAATTAACTGACCTGCAACAGTTTTCTTTCCAGACTTTTGTAGATACCATTTTTTTCCCCTTGCCTCATCAGCTCTCACATATAACTAAGCATAGTACCAACATAACACTAAAATCTGACAGGTTGCTCTGACACCATTATTGAATAGGTCTTATTTATCAGGAAGACAACATTTTAAAAGGGAAAACTATTTCAGTAAACTCTACTGGTCTATATTACCATCCTGAAACAGCCAAAAATAAAGTTACAAAAAGCTGTATCATCTCACAGGGTCAGATAAAGAAAGAGTGCCAGACAGATTAACAAAATGCCACTTGGGTTAGATGTCAATAGGATTAGAATGGACTTTGAGTTGCTGCTAGCAAATACATCTGCATGCCCCGCAGAGAGCTCACTGAGAAGGCGCATGTCTTGTCCTCTCTAGCAGCTCAAGGCCTAAGTGGGAGAAGATGAAAGCACAGGCTAGGGGAGTGCAACAGGGCAAAGGTTTCAAATACATTCCTCGGCCAGAGACTAAATATGAGGAAGCGTCAGACAAGCTAAAGGAGTCTCAAACCAAAATAAAAAAGCTTTTTTGTCAACTCACAGAAAGCCGACTGTGTTATTCTTAAATGCACGCCTCCATCCAGGCAACAGTGCAAAACGGACAGCTGGTTAAACCCATCCAGAAAAAAAAATAAGCTGCTGGTATGTTTAACAGATGGTGGCACAGGTTATGAAATTGGTGCTTCAGTCTCCAAATAGAATTTTTTAACATAACTGAGATATAATATTTAAACAGCCTTAAAATATTTTCCAAATGAAACAAAACTAAGCACTCATTGTAGTACATACACTTATGTTTGGAACAAAAAATGTTTATAGATTTTATTCTATTTCATATTTCTGCTGAGGAAAAGACTGCATGCTTAGAAAAACGAGTTTTCAGGTAATTTTCTTGCAAAATAACCTCAAGCAAAAAAGTTGGAGGCATGCCAAGCTAAGAAGCTGAGGGCATGACTGAATATTACAGTCCTTGTTAAGAAAAAAACTTTCCCCTCATTCATATATCCATAAAGCTGCCTTCTATATATACTCCTTTGGCATGTAATACCATACAACTGTACCCAGTCTTTACAGAGAAGAGTAATTCCATCAGCTTTGTTTCACATCACAGGGTTTTGGGGGGAAAGACTTGTTTGTTTTAAATTACAAGCATAATTCCTTCTATTTCTTTATAAATCAGTCCTAACCTTTTCATAAGGTTTCTTCTCAGAAAACACTGGTTTATATTAGAGATGTTTCTTACGCTTGCAAGTAAACTTGTCAGTCACGTGAACTCTTAACCAGCAAGTCCAAAGCCACAAAAATCAACCTCAGGATGGGGTCAAGCTATTATTAAAAGTAGCACAGCAGTTACACAGAATGTAACTGCTTAACTGCAAGTCTTCATTCTAATTGTAAAAATCTATAATATTGGTATATGTCTTAATAATAAACTTGCTCATTTAGAGAGACTTGACCATCCCTAAAAAGAAATGTTAACATCATTAAATTCCAATACCTAACATTACAGATTGGGCAGTCAATTCTCTCTATATACATAACATGTTAATGCTACAAATAGGCAAAATATTTACTTCAGAGTCAGCATGAGTTAGGTAGGCTGACCTTCACTCTACTACATGGGTGACAAATTCTCCTCCCAAAAATATTAAACCCACAAATTTAACAATGAATAGAATCTTTTGCACATTCTATTCATAGATATGTAACTATTAAAAGCAATTTATTATTCATTAATCTTCAAAAAGAAGGAAATAATTAAACAAAAGACATACACATGCAAAGATTTGGCAATCTAATACTTTCCAAAGCGTGGAAATTCAGAACTAGGTCACAGCTTTATCCTGCAGATCATTTTCAGCTTAGTTTGAACAATAAAAGTCCTTTGAATAAACTGCCTGCATTCAACAATCATGATACACTCATCCACAAATAGAAGCCCATGTATCTGCAGCAGAAAATGGCTTGAGTTGAATAAATATACTTGTGGGCTGCTGGTTCTTTGCTTCTTCATATTTAAAAAGTCTAACTCTTCAGGTCAAATTTTATTTCCAGGGTCTCCAATTTATCAATTCTACTTTGTAAAGTTTTGACTGATCCCTCAGCTATGCAATCTAGGCATCCAAAAGGGGTCTGCTAGAAGTGCCAATGCAAATATTAGTCCTGTCAAAGGAATGAAGACTATATTTAGATATACATGTATTTACACAGTTAACGTATACAGATTTCTCTACATGTAATTCCTCCAAACATGAAGTATTTATGCAAAGTAAAACATAGCCTTTAAGAATGCAGAGACAAAACCTGTTTATTTTCAAAATAGCCATAATGTAACTTGGATATTGTTTCCTCTTTTACAAATATTGCAATAATTTATGATGGAAAGTTTTAATTTACAATCATTAGATTTCTACTTCAAACTTAAAATGACCTAACAAACCAGCAACAACAAAAAAGCTCCAAGCCCACCAAACAAACAACATTAACCTTTCAAAACTTAAATTGAGACAAAAGCACTAATATGAAACATGGCATAAAGGTTTTATTCAGTCCATAAATCAACCTTGGCAATATGAAAGTATTAAAAGCCATCCTACAAAACATAGATGTAAAATGTATTCATCAAATTACAGGTATGAAATTTATTCCATTCTATAACAGAAACCTTGATAGGGCAATGATAACAAGCTTCCCTGCATTCATGTCTTCTGTAATTCCAAATAATCTTCATTATTTAATTATGTAAGCATAAATTTTCAACCCACTCATTTTCATTTCTGCTCTGAGGATATGAATTATCTTGCAAACATTTCAGGCCAAATGTCAAGACAGACCTGTCAAGCTTCAAGAAGTAAGCTATTTCTTTTTATCTAACATAAAAAAGCCCCCATTATCAGACTTACTTTGCAAGACTCTATTCTAAAAAATTCAGCATCATAAAAACAACACAGCATTTATATAGACAATATTCTTTCTCTCCTGATCCACAAGCACAATTAAATACTTAAGCAAAAACACACCACATTTCTGCTGTGCTGTTTAGAATAGACCATTCAAGTCCAATTTTAGACAACAAATTAAGAGGATTGATAATGACCTTTTAAGGACTTCAGATAATTTTCAAGGTTAACCCAGTTGTGTTCAAATTTTCATGTTTGGTAATTTAAAATACTTTTTAAGTTTATTGTGAGGACATGTATGAACTACCATTTTCTTCTTTTTAAACAGGTTGTGTGCAACAACTTAGACTGGATCACACTTGGCAAAGATCTGCAGTCACACTGTATGCACTTCACCACAACAAGCAGTAGCACACCTACTATTCAATCTTCCATATAGCTGTAATTAGGGGAAGATCAGCTACAGTGAAAGAAAAGAAATGTGGTTTTCTTTCACAACTGTAGACCTGAACATTTTCTATAAGAAATAAAGGTGGCAGAACTATGATTAACGGTAAATTAAAAGATTTAATGATTCTGAAGCACTACTTGATGAATTTAAGCTAGGTAAAGGCAACCTAACGATATGGAAGTATAGCAGATGAGGTTTTACAGAGACCAAACAGCTCAAAAGAATGATTTAACCATATAAATTTAGTGCTATTCTTAGGCATTGTGCATCCCCCCCATACACCATAGCTGCTCCTCCTGAAGGGCATGGGTCTCCCATATTTAACTCATGGGCCATCAGTGCTTGCTCTCTCTGGCCATCCAGGACACACTGGCATGTAGGAACTGGCACTAAACGCCATGCTCAGGCAACTGAATAAAGTCTTTGAAGCCTTATTGCTTTAGAGCCTATATTTGGTAACATACATTTAGTTTTGTCAGAAGGGGAGATAATGTTTACATGAACATATCTCAATTTCTCCACCCAGTGAAGTAACACACTCTGTTTTTCTATCACCATTCAACACCAATTCTGAAAATGGATGGATTCAGACACATTTAAACCTGGCAGAGGATGTCCTTCATCAGAATCATCTGACACATTAAAAACTGCATGAAATGGAATTTAATCACTAACAGTACAAAACCAACACATGGTAAGAGAAAATTCTGACAACTCTGATTGGTCATTGCTGCCCATTGTACCACAAATTGCTGTTCATAAGCAAGCCTGAAGGCTTTGACACTACTACACTCAGTGCCTGTACCCATGTTTGTGTAATCATGATACAGTTTCTCCCTGTACTCCTTTCAGCTGCTACCACCACCCATCCTACAGACTGCAACAGTAGTCCAACATGCCTACAACAGAAAGTGAATACCACCTTTTTCAGCAACTCAGCAACAACTATTTTGAAACAATTCCAAAAATCTCCCTTCCCTACCCCAATAGCTCCACAGACACACTAGAGCTAGCAAATGCATCTTCCAGCAGAGCACCATGAAATGTCTTTTGGCTTAACCCCAAAGTTACAGACTGAACAAAAATACAGTACTACTAGATTTTAACATTCTGAATAAGTAATTCTTGTATGGGAAATTTCAAATTCCCACAACAAAGACCTATGGTTCTTCCTAAACACTCTATCCCATTTTTTGGAACATATTGCAATCTGATTTTACAAGACAAACTATCAAATACAAAAGACTACAGAAAATGCTGTGTTTATTCAAGTATAATTCTCCATCTTCCAACTTCTGCAAAACAGCACCTAGTAAAAGGGAAAAAAAAAAAAATCAAAACTACTAATAGAGACACTAACCACCAATTTTATTTCCCACTGGTCTTCATTTCTATATGCTAAAATCTACAAGATAAAGAAGTTTTTCAGTTGGGTGGTTGTTTTTTCAGAAGAGAACAAGGGGGAACAAAATTACTTCCTAACCACATCATCATTTTAAATAAAATTCATAAACTAGGATTAAGCATCAAAGTCAGGGCTGATATGCAGCAGCAGAATCAACTATAAAAGACAGGAAACTATTTACCTTTACTCCTCCTTATCTGGCATTAGTCAGCACTCCAAATTGTTCACTTTGGTGCTTGCTTTTAATTTATTAAAGAAAGTTTGAAATTTACCAAGGAGCACATTTGCAGATAAAGGCACTGACTGCTAATTATTCTGTGCCCTATGGATAAGGCAAGCTGTCTTTCCTACATTTAAATTCATAAATAAATAAATATAGAATTTGAGGGTGATAATTCGAAAATAAAACTAAATCCCTACATCCTTGAATACTGGAAATTGATGTGGATTTGCTTCCTTCTCCTTAGATTGCTTCAGATTTAAACTGATAGTATGCTATTTGAAAAGTAGGAACAAGAAAATTGACAGCTATATTAAGGCAATACTTGATCATAAAGTGCTCAAAATTTCAGTTTCTTTGAAAGATCAACAAAGAACACTTCAGCAAAATCTTGTGATTCTCAATCAATAATAAGAGTTGAAGGAAATACTAACATAGACCTACAATAAAACTGGTACAAAAATCAGCTTCCCCTGAAGCATTAGCCTCAAAATGCTTTTTACAACTCACTAACAAATAAGTTTACAATGTTTCTCTGAATGTTCTTGGGAGCATCTATCCATGTATAAACATTATATTGACTTTTGTGTAATTTTAATTAACTCACTGTCAGTCTTACAGGAAGTCTCTGCAATAAGATCTTCACATCAGCAAAAAGCTCACCAGCTTCACTTAAATGTCGGTTCAGACATGCAATATGACTACTGTGAACAGCCAAGACTGAAGGGCACTGCAGATGCAGAGCTGGCCAGAGACATTTCAACCACGTTTGGCTAAAACAGACAATGTCATTTAAAAAAAAAAAAAAAAAAAAAACCAAACCAAACCATAATCTTGGCTTGTCTCTGAATTTTGTTTCTGACTGCAGTTCAAACTAAGATTCTATTCCCTGAAACTCTGGTGCAGTGTTATCTGGTATAAGAGTATATTTAAGTGAAATTACATTCCACAATAACCATAATCTTTGAGAATTATTAACCTCTCACTGATCTTCCACAGATAAATGGATTTTTATGAAGTACTTGTTAAGGAGTCTACTATTACAGGAAGGCTCAAGATTAATTAAGACTTATCTTCCAGGAAAAGTTTGAGCAGCACAGGAAGATAAAGCACCATCCTGTCTCTGAACAATGATGAGGTGCTTTCCCCCCTCCTTATTCAGGTTCTGGAAGAAGAGACAATTATGTACTTATTTCACAGGATGGATAAATATTGTTGAACAGTCAGGTATTTATGACTAGGTTTGTGCTTCGTTTTACAAGGGAAAGAGCTCTCTATTACTGCAAGTTCCATGAATGACAAATAGTGCTGTGGTGCATACACCATACTCAAAGTGGCAAAAAAGTTCAAGATAAACTATATTTGCTTAAACGCCACAAACCCGTATTGAAGAGACAACCTCAGCTTAAAAGTACCCAGCACTTTCTATGAAATTTTTCCACCCTCCTGTCATGGTTTGAGGCTTTCAAACCCATGCAGCCGCTCTCTCACTCCCCTCTCTTCCTCAGCTCGAGAGGATGGGCTGGAGAATCAAAAGAATGCAACTCCCACAGGTTGAGATAAGAACAGTTTAGTAACCAAGGTATAACATAAATCACTAC
>JASSUY010048624.1:0-22375 GCA_032466535.1 Forpus xanthops
GTACTGGGTAAACCAATTCAGACTGCAATTGCTAGGAATTTTGGAGTCATTTATATAGAAAGGAATTTGCAATATTTTTATCTACATCTGAGTTCATAGTCTAATCAATGTCATGGGCGGTCATTTCTGAATTTTTTGCTTCCTTCCCCTCTGGTCATAATATTTAATATAAATATGTCACATATCTTCATGATACAAAACTAAATATGTCACTTATCTTCATGATACAAAACTAAGTATGTTGTAAGCTTGAAAACAAAACTGAATGTCTTATGGAGAGTCCATGTTTCTGTGCTACCAAGGTAAAGGTTGCACACAAGCACAAAATGAGAAATTATCTCACAAAAATGAGTAAAAGTACATCACCGAAGGTCTTCGAACAAGCAATTACATCTTTTTTTCCCCTGTTTTTTGAGGTTTTGCATGTCCTCAGCAATAGAGAATATATTGAACCCAGCCAGTCAGAGCAGGAATCTAAAGTGAAACTGGTGAAATAGTTCTGCATCCTATCCTATTTTCTCACAGTTAATATCACTGTCCAAAGAAAAGTTCTGCAGAGAAAACATAGAATGATACTGAGTTGCCACAGTCCATGGATGCCATAATGCTCATAGAAAAACAAAGGGTAAAGATTTGCTTTGCACTTTAATGGCGAACAATTTTAGCAAGTTTCTTTATCTTTTAGAATCAGAAGAACTGCCCTCTTTAAAGTGTGGAATCTGACTCTGGCAATCACGTGACTGTCAGACTGAGGTTAAGAAGTGTCTTACATTTGCTATTTCTTAAGTCTTTGAGGCTGGGTGGGTGGGTAATGCTTAATGCCATTCAGTTCCTTTTTGCATTTAAGCTTTGCTTATGGAATAGGATTCATAGTGTCTACAGAACTGTTAATTAGTCAGACACTCAGTAAAAAGCCTTCTGAAAAAAAATGGTCCTTAGCTTTCACTTTAATTAGCACCAAAATTCAATCAAAACCTATTTTTAAAGTGAGTAAAAGCTATAGTGGCAAATCTATTAAACTGTGTTCAATCATTAACTTCTTTGATTTAACATCTGTCTAAAACTAACATCAAAAATTGAATAATTTATCATGTAATTGCATAAAAGCTCAAATAATGAAAGACTAATCAAAAATGTGTATGAAATTGAGAAGAAGAAATGTGAAGAGGAACTATTTGGTTATCCACTCAGTGGGATGGCTACGGTTACTTTGAAACAGTAATCTGCTGTATTACAAGTCACAACTGCTTAACTGTGAAAACCACTATAAATCACTTATCTGATGATTTTCAGAATACACAATAACTATGAATTACTTAAAATTCTACAGTTAGAAGTATAGATATAGCTGTCCCCTGAGGCATTACCCTTCTTTCGCTTTTTGTAGCCTATTTACCTTATTGTTTGTACAAACTGCTATGTAAACTTGAGATAAAAAATAAGGCTTTCAGAACTTTCTGAAATGTACAAACTTCAGGAACAGGTTTCAGATTTTACTCTCAGGTTCATACTCAGTCCTCCATAGAAGCATATCATAGCCATAAAATTAAAACTCTAATGTTAAATTCTTCATGGGAAGGAACAATAGGTATTATATCAACCATACTATCTCTCCAAATAATGAATTAACTTTTACAAATTATTCAGGCTACAAGTTTTAATTTCAGGTTTCTTCCTTCATAGTCACCTAATAGTACTTGAAAGAAGGTATTTATTTAAAAGTGACATTTTTGCCAAACTACCTTTAGAATTAGAAAACTTGGCTTAGAAAGCAGAGCATCCAGATGGATACAAACATAAGCACAGATTTTAATTTAAACAGGTTTGTCTGTCACAAAAAAATGGGCCAGCTTTGTGTAGTTCTATCTTTAACACTCCCACCAAAGCCTATTCTCATCAGTCATTCACTGAGATCTGCCTATGTAAATGAGTACTTATGAAACCAATCCCAAAGTTTTGCCTGTATTTAAAGAGATTTAAAGACAAATCACCATAGCTTGGGGTACTTTCTGAAAGAGTATTTAAAAAATTATTCTCTTCCTTATTATATAGAGCTTAGTTATCGCTTAGATAAATTTAGATAAAATAGTTATTGCCATTGATAAATTTCCTGAAATACAGAATTACCTGCAAAAACATTTTTTTCCTTTTCTTTTCCTCTTTTTCTTTCTTCTCCTTTTCTTTTTTCTTTTTTTTTTTTTTTAATGGGTTCTTTCTTCTGTTTCTGCTGGCTGCTGTTTGAGTCTTTTAAAACCTGCTGAGAGGATGGGTATATTTCATCTACTTAGAGTGTGCCATTGTAAATTCATCCGCTTGTGAGAAAGAGATTAGTGCACCAAGTGTTCTCTAATTTGGCACTGCTAGAGAAGAATATTAGAATTATCACCAAATAAAAAGTGAATTAGAATGTATGCTTAAGAAAAGCAATATGGAATTGACATGGTAATAATAATCAGGAACATTGACATTTTTAGGGTTGGATAGCTAACAAAAGACTTGAAAAGATCAATTGCCAAGTATTTTAGAAATAGGTACATGTTACCAAAATACTTAAAAATAAGAGAGTGCCCAGACTTCAGGTAAGTGACTTCAGTTTAGAAAATACCTAGGTAAAACATCAAAAAATAAGAAGTATCAAGTTTAATAGAACCCATTTTTTTCCTCAAAGTGGAAAGTTCGAAAGATCCAAAAATGGATTTTGCATTACAAGTAGAAAGAGCTTAAAACACCCAGAAACTTAGCGTTGCCCGTATGTTCTGCCCTTTGGTTTCTTGTTTGCGTCCCTTTTACCTTTGAAAATGTACTGCATTTTTTAAAACACATTGTGCTTCTGTAAGCTGTATGAGTAACAGTTTAGAAGGCTTAGAGTACTTTGCATTATCCTAATTACTAATACTGCCCTACAAAGATGGTGCAGTGACTCATCTGAAAGAGGCATGTAGTTATTTCATCTTTCATTCATTCTTTAAGTTCTCAAAGAATAAAAAAATGAAACGGAGAAAGCATACTTAATTTGACAAGGATGTAAACAAGGAATGAAACTAATAAACCAGTTCTATTATGCAACTATTTATGTGTAGCTGTGCACTCAGGTACACAGCCACAATCCTGTTCATGTACATAAGAATATTCATAACTAGGTTATAAATGCATATATATTGTCTCTCATAGTGGCTGCACCCAAACAGTACAGGGATGAGTATAAGCAAAAAAAAACGTAAATTTTTCTTTTGGTGTCAATGCAAACTAAACATCTATGAAATTACACCTGAACCTGAAATTATTTTAAAACTGTATTTTCTTGTTCTAAAGATTTTTTTTTGAACTGGAGTACTTACACAGTACTCTTGAATCAGAGCTTTCAGTATCCCTTGTCGGCCTTGTTCTACTTCCTTGACTGAAATACTAATAGGAAGAGAGATTAGCTTCCATTGCTCTGATTCGCAGATGAATATATGGAACACCAAGATGCCAGACAAAAGCAAAATGTTTTCACTGCCATTTTGATTTTGCAACTTGAGAGTTTTTCTCATGGATTTGTAAAAGGTGCAATTCATGTTCTAGTAATGGATTATTTTATCTCAAAGGAAAAAGACATTGTCTTAGTTTCAGCTGTGATAGAGTTATTTTTCTTCCAAGTAGCTGGTGCAGTGTTGTATTTTCAACTTTAGTCTGAGAATAATGCTGGTAACACGTCAGTGTTTTAGTTGCTGCTTAGTAGCACTTACCTTGATCAAGGACTTTCAAGTCTCTCATGCTCTGCCAGTGAGGAGGGGCACAAGAAGCTGAGAGGAAGCAGAGACAGGACACCTGACCTTAAGTTGCAAAGGGGTACTCCATACCACAGCCCGCCATGCCCAGTATATAAACTGGGAGGAGTCCCCCAGAAGGGACTGATCTCTGCTCAGATCAGGCAAGCTATCAGTCAGTGAGTAGTAAGTAATTGTATTGTGCATCACTCATGGGTTTTGAATTTTCATTTCTCTTTTCTTTATTGTTCACCATTATTATCATCAGTATAGTTATTGTTGGTATTATCTCTCTAATCATTATATTTTCTTCAATTATTAAGCTCTTTTTATCTCAACCTGTGGGTTTTCCATTTTTCTGATTCTGCTTCCCATCCCTCCAGGGGGAAGAAGGAGGAAAAGCATGGTGTGAGCAAGCAACTTCATGGTACTTGGTTGCTGTCTGGGTTTAAATCCAGACAGAAATAAAAGAAAAAAAGGAGAAAGACTTTTCTCCTCAAGATAGTCAAATAACTCAAATACACTGTTTACAGTCAGGCACATGGCTCTTGACTATGGCTCTTCCCTTGAGCAGATACAGTAGTCTTTGATTCAACTGCAGTGTTTACAAAAAGATAATGATGATCCATTGACAGTGCATATAGTTCCTGTGCATGACATCTATCATGGTCGTGAGAGTTCATGTTGTGTGACACATGTTTCAGTACATAAAAAATTATTTTCTTATGAAAAAAAAACAAAAGAGACTTGTAGGACAGGCAGTGATTAAGAGGACAGTCATAAACTTAGTAAAAATAAATATCTGAACATAATAAAAACCTATAGGAGCATTAGGTTTGGGGTTCTGAGGGAAGTTAGATATTACCTGAATCAAATGCATTATTAGCTACTTCTACTTATTAAGACTAAGTAGTTTGTTGGATCACCTTCCTGGTTCATGTAAGTCCAAGATAAAGAAAAGTTCATGTGACTACAAATTAATACTGAAAGCAAAAAATAACCTTGCTCTACTTTGTCACAACAGTGTTATGTAAAAGCTACTTCATTATTTCTGAGAATCTTTCCTGCTTACCTTTTGCCTTCTACAAACCATTTAACATAGCTCTTCATTCACTTCCCTTCAGGTACAACAACAGTACAATAGCAATAATTAATAAAAAAAAAAAAAAAAATAAAGCAGAGAGGCAATTGAAAGAAGGTTTTCTCCTTAACAAAAAGAAGCAAGCATTTTAATGGAAGCATATAATATTTCTCAGTAGCAAATTTGAAAGAAATTTTTTTTTCTCAGAAATATTTGTCTTGAAAGCATCTTATCCTGCCGTACTCTGCTTTGCAAAGAAAAATGTTTCATCAGAATCTAGCTTTACTTTAATCCTCTTTCCTTCCTTTCTTTACAATTCCTTTCTTTACAATATACCAGGAACTATTATAAAGATAACAAGACCCTTAAGAAGTTTTGAGTAAAGCATAACATCACCTTGGACATTCTGTTTCAGATCACTTATTACTTAGCAGTTTGATAGAAAGATATGCAGGTCTCCCTCTTTGCCCCACAATCTTTTCCTCCAATTTTGATTAGTTTACCCTCTTACATTAAAGACCTGAGGTTATAGGACTTAACCTATAATTCAAACGGTCCAAACGTACACTGGGCTGCATCAAAAGGAGTGTGACCAGTAGGTCAAAGGAGATAATCCTGCCGCTCTGCTCTTGTGAGACCTCACTTGGAGTATTGTGCACAGTTCTGGTGTCCTCAACATAAAAAGGATACAGAGCTGTCCAGTGGAGGGCCATGAGGATGATCAGGGGGCTGGATCACCTCCTGTATAAGGCAGGCTAAGAAAGTTGGAGCTGCGCACCCTGGAGAAGAGAAGGCTGCATGGAGAACACTTAGCAGCCTTCCAGTATCTGAAGGGGGCCAACAAAGACGCAGGAGAGGGACTCTTCATTAAGGACAGTACTGATAGGACAAGGGGTAATGGCTTCAGACTTAAAGAGGGGAAGTAGAGATTGGATATAAGGAAGAAGTTCTTTACTGAAAAAGGTGGTGAGGCACTGGAACAGGTTGTTCAAAGAAATTGTGAATGCTCCATCGCTGGCAGTGTTGAATACCAGGCTGAACAGAGCCTTGAGCGACATGGTCTAGTGTGAGGTGTCCCTGCCCATGGCAGGGGGCTGGAACTAAATGATCTTAAGGTCCTTTCCACCTCTAACTATTCTATGATTCTACGAAATGCTACCTCATAGCTCTACAGTCACATTATATTTTCATTTCCAGGTTCTGAGATCTTCTCTGAGCTTTTCATCTTTGCCATTATGCAATTGTAGACAATTTGAATTAAAAAAAAATAATTAAAAAAAAATAATTTAGCTTAACATCACTGCAGGGTTGTGTGGTAGGTTGACCTTGGCTGGCTGCCAGTCACATACCAGCTGCTCTCCACTCCCACTCCTCAACAAGGCAGAGGGAGAAAATAAGATTAAAAGGCTACTGGGTCAAGAATAAGACAGAGAGACCACTTAACCATCCCAGGCAAAACAATCTTGATCTGATAAACATTATTTTAACTCCTTGAAAATCAAAATAGGCTTGAATAGTGCGAAACATACAAATTAAAACACCTTTCCTCCCACCTCTTTTCTTCCCACTCTGAACTTCACTCCTTCCCCTCAAGCAGCACAAACTAAAAAAAAACAAAACATACAAATAATTGTGCTTTTGGTTTTAAAATTATTTTCCAATATGAAATACTCTATGAGTAAGGACAAAGTAAGTCTTCTAGTGCATTTAAAGTCAACTGGTGCTATTGTTTTTTTACGGCTGTGATGACTCTTGATCTGACCTGAGCTCTGAAGTAAACCTGCTTTTCCCTTTACCCATTTGAGAATCATAAAACAACAAGGGACTTTTAACTTCTGGAAATTGACTTTTTTATTAGAACAGAAACTGCAAACAGAAACTTTTCAAAATTGGAAAAAAGAATCCTCAGAATGAGACAACATAAAAGTAGAAGTACAATAAGCAACCTTCTCCTTACACTACATTTTTTCAGAATGGATTTTTTTTCAAAGTTTCACTCAGTCAGCAGCTGAATGAACTTTACTGATTCCAACTAACTCTTCACCCTGAACTATCTTCAGACATCCCAGAAAGTTCTTATTTCTGTTGCCTTTGAAGCCTGAAACAGTGTCTGCTTTTTGCTCTTCTCAGTGGGCTTTCTAATTTTCTGTCTTTATAATTGCCCCACCCCAAGTTACAGAAGTATTTCCCTCCAAACATGTCTAGTTTAGCTGCAAGGAAAGTCAGTTTCCCCTCCAAAGGCTTTCATCAGAGCTCATGCACAGCATTCAAGACAATGTAAACAGACAGATGTGCTCCCTTGCAGCCTTGCAGCTCAAACACTGAATGTGAATAAATGTACTGGACAATATACTGTAGATCCATAAAATCACTTGGTCTAACAAGGATGCTTCTAATAATAAAGTGTTTGAACATATTAAGTGTTTTTTTCTCTTAAAAAATTGTTTAAATCTCTAATCTAGAAAACAGATTGAGTCTATTTTCATAGTTTGACTAAGAAAAGTGCAATCTAAATGTCACTCAAGGAACCATCAGTAAAAATAATGGAAATTTCTTCTGGCATGAAGGGATTTTCAAAGCAACATTTCAAAACCAGGGGGATTTTTATAAATTTCAGCTCCTTCAAATTCCACTTGTCACATAACTGGAGAGGATCAAGAGATCACATAGTAATGGTAATCTAGAAACTGCTATTTGAAATGCAACAACCTTAGTGAAACTGAAATATTTTAGTCTTAAAGATAAAACTGTGCAATTATGTATGACAGGCACATTAGATATAGTTGAAGTAACACCTATTTCTCAGACATTTATAATGGTAAAAGATTGAGTATATAAAGTATGCCCAGATGTTCCTATCAGGCAAACCATGCTGCAGAAGAAGGAAAAACATATTAAAAAAGAAAAAACAAAACTATTTTGGCCAGGATATTTGGGGACTTTGGCCAGTACAACCCGGAAACTGTGAAGAGGTGGAATTTGCTTCTCTGATTCTCATTAGGTAATCAATTGTGCTTTAAGCAAGATTCACCACCAAACATTGAATTAAGAAAGATGATAGGATTTTGTCCCCTCTCCTGCAGTCAATTTGTGACATTTTAGGGAATTTTGAGTTAAATATCCCTTCACAATATACTCTTCGATCTTTTTCATTGCCTGGGTTCTGCATTTTCTTAAAACAGCCACAGAGCTGGACATACTCTATCCTATTAATGCTATGTAGAAATAGAAGACTGCTTATCTCTTTTTTACTACAAAGTTTCTTTTAGATATGTCAACTTTCTTTGGTGAAAAAACTGTGATGAACGACAGAAATACAAAAAGATAATGAAGTCTTAAAGTATACTTTTTAAGCCTGACGAAATATAGAATGCAACCTTTTGCAGATTCAGTAGTCTCAGAGGAAGGACTGGTAGAGTACTTAAAATCTCAAATTCACAAATCAAACTCAAATTCACACCCAAAACCTGAAAGCCAAACTGTATTTCACATTAACACATTTCCTGTGTTGAGAATATGTACAGGATTTTATTAATAAAATCATTTTGGAGAGTTCAGAGTTGTCCTCATTTTTGTCATGCATACTTTGCATTCATATTCTTATCTCATTGAATTCATCTTCTTATCTCATTGAATTCAAAGTAGTATCATCTTGTGATAAATTATTCTGTAAAATAATCAGTGGATAATTTTAGGACCTCAATGGGACTATTCACAAGGTGAAGATTACGTAGGTACTCACATTGCTTGTTGAATTAGAGTTCAGATCTCTACAGGTAGAACCTTAACATACATGTTCACTGAAGCAGCAAAATAAGAGTTCTAGTGCTCATAGTAGAGACATTATCCTTTTATTCAGGTGGCAAGTAAAAGCTTTATGTAGTATGCTTACCAGTCGAATGTTAACATTCAGAGAAGCTCAGCCAATATTCAGAGAAACCAGGGAAAACTTAAAATTATAAAACAATCAGACACCTGTATTATGTAATGAATATGATCAAATAACACAAGGAGGAAACAAGCAAGATTTACAGGCACACAACTGTAAATTCCTTCACAGAATTTCAATCAAAAAACGGCTACAGAATTATTTAACAAGAACTTAATATACACCAAAAGGAAAGGTGATATAGCTACCTGGCTGAAAAGTCCATCAGTTCAGTCTAACCCAGAAATAAACACAATTAAAATAAACCAAAATTAGTTGCTCTTATTTCTGTTAGAGAACATCTATTAAAGAAAAATATACTCAGAAACATAACACTAGTTTTTGTTCTAATGCTATTCAGTCATTGCATTGTCAAAATGGCATTCAAATTAAAATAAAATGAAGTTTTTTGTATTTTAGCAATATTTCGCACCTTTATATTTCATGCATTTCTAATCAACAAAGATTTTACATTGTGAAAATTCTCTTCCTTATAACTGGTTTATATGCAGGATTGACATTTTATTTTGAGCCAAATAGAATTAAGTCAGATGTGTTAAACTTTATCATGAAAAGGCAATACTGAGTGGAAAGATATATGGAAGTAATGTTTTTTTTTATTTTCTAGAGATCTTTCTGGACTCAAGATCCTAAAATTCTGACAGACTGCCTTGTGAAGGCTATGAGCCTGGGATGAATCCAGAAATTGATCTCTAATTAGAATCATAGAATCATAGAATATTTAGGGTTGGAAAGGACCTTCAGATCTTGAAGTTCCAACCTCCCTGCCATGGGCAGGGACACCTCACACTAAACTATGTCACCCAAGGCTCTTGAACGTTGTCAAGGATGAAGCATTCACAACTTCCCTGGGCAACTCATTCCAGTGCCTCACCACCCTTACAGTAAAGAAATTCCTCCTTATATATAATCTAAACTTGCCCTTTTTTAATTTTAACCCGTTACTCCTTGTCCTGTCACTACAGTCACTAGTGAAGAACAGTTGCTCATTTCCTGGCTTCACGGCAAGGAGTCTGAGTAGTCTTACAAGGTCGACTTACAAGGTTTGCTGTCCAAAACCTAGGTTACTAAGTCTCGTAGCTAAGACAAAGTCACCATCACTAGAATATGTGAGGGATGTAGTGTGCAATGCCTTTAGATCCTGCCCTGAATTCTCTAAAACTTCTTAAAATCCTTTATATTCCCCCATGAGACTTTTCAGGTTTTGTCACTCACACTTAACGACAAAGCTCTGTTTAGTCAGAAAAATTGTGACTTGCTTTACCTATCAAGAGAGGACCAAATATGATTTATCTTGACTTATATCCTTGGGAAGTATTAAAGAAAATTAATGGGTTCTTGCAAAATACATCACTAGCATTATATTTAAACACCAAACTTCTCTGTGGAAACTTCTGAGTTAAGCTTAAGAGCAGTACCACCAAGAGACTGTGTCCATTAGTTCACATCACAGATATTCATCAAACTGAAGATGCAATTCCTGCACAAGTTTTAAACATGCATACTACCACTGGCTTCGGTAGAGTTCTAATTTACATCAGTGTCAGCAAGATTCAGTTTCACCTCTGTGCCTGACAATGTCTTGGAGCAGATTCTCCCGGAAGGCATGCTGAGGCACATGAAAAACAACAACGTGGTCCATGACAGCCAGCATGGCTTCACTAAGGGGAAATCCTGACTGACCAATTTGGTGGCCCTCTGTGACGGGGCTACAGAACTGATGGACAGAGGTAGAGCAGTGGATGTTATCTACATGGACTTGTGCAAAGCATTCGACATTGTCCCGCATGATATCCTTGACTCTAAATTGGAGGGACATAAATTTGATAGATGGACCGCTCAGTGGATAAAGAACTGGCTGGATGGCTGCATGCAAAGAGTTGTGGTCAACTGCTCAATGTCCAGCTGGAGACCAATAACGAGTGGTGTCCCTCAGGGATGAGTGGTGGTACTGGTCTTGTTCAACATCTTTGTTGGAGACAAAGACAGTGGGATTGAGTGTGCCCTCAGGAATTGCCGATGACACCAAGCTGCGTGGTTCAGTTGTTACATTGGAGGGAAGGAATGCAACTGAGAGGGATACTGACACACTTGTGAAGTGGGCTGATGCCAACCTGATGAAGTTTAACCATGTCAAGCATAAGGTTCTGCATCAGGGTGGGAGCAATTCCAGGCACAGCTACAGGTTGGGCAAAGAGATTGAGCCCTGCATAGAAGGACTTGGGGGTGTTGGTAGATGAGAAAATAAACAGGAGCCAGCAATGTGCTCTTGCTGCCCCGAAAGCCAACCGTATCCTGGGCTGCAACTAAAGGAGCATGACCAGCATATCAAGGGAAGTGATCCTGCCACTCTACTCTGCTCTTGTGAGACTTCACTTAGCATATTGTGTGCAGTTCTGGTGTCCTCAACATAAAAAGGTCATGGAACTTCTGGTGCAAGTCCAGAGGAAGGCCATGAGGATGATCAGGGGACTGGAGCACCTCCCCTATGAAGATAGGATGAGAGAGTTGGGTCTGTTCAGCCTGGAGAAGAGAAGGCTGTGTGGAGACCTCATAGCAGCCTTCTAGTATCTGAAGGGAGCCTATAGGATGCTGGGGAGGGTCTCTTCATGAGGGAGTGTAGTGAGAGGAAAAGGAGTAATGGGTTCAAACTTAAACGGGAAGTTGAGATTGGATATAAGGAAGAAATTCTTTACTGTAAGGGTGGTTGGGCACTGGAACAGGTTACCCAAGCAAGCTGTGAATGCTCCATCGCTGGCAGTGTTCAAAGCCAGATTGGACAGAACCTTGGGTGACAGGGTTTAGTGGGAGGTGTCCCTGCCCATGGCAGGGAGGTTGGAACTAGTTGATGTTAAGGTTTTTTAGCCCCATCTATTCTATGATTCTAAGATCAGGTAACCATTTCAGGAACTTTGGAAGATGATAATAAATGTGTCTGTGAGTTACATGAACCAGTGCATGAGAGTTGCCTCATGTACTTTTGTAGAGGGACTTTTGGAGGATAATGGACATGGTATTCTAGTACAGGCCTGTTTGCACAATCCAACCTACATTAATTCAGACAGCTACTTGACAATTGTAAAGTAGTGAACCAAAAGCTTTGGGGCCTTGTCTGAACGTTACTAGAGGACGCGTACGTGCAGAAGTTTGCAGAAGTTGGCACGGAAAATTGTTGAGCAGAATGTGCAAGAAGGAACATGCGCTGTAATGGTTGACAAATTATTAAATTACTACTAACACTTGACTAAGAGATATTAACCAATGAATGTATTGTTTATTGTGCGTGAACCTTGGAAAACCCTATATAATCTCAGTAGTGCTGTGAATAAAGCGAGCATTGACTGCACCTCTATGAGGATTGTAGCTCCTTCGCATCATACTTTCATGTTGCCTCAAGCTGTTTAAAGCACCATCCACAAAGCTGTGCAGCTCTGTGAAATGTCTCTTTATGCTAGGTGAGCTCTAGATGATATTACAATCTGCTCATTTAAAAGGTGACAAAAAAATAGACCCTTTCAATTGATTTCACTGAGAGAAAATTAGAGTGTAGAAAATTACTGCCATGAAAGAATCAATTGATCTTATTTATGCTGGACCTATTCTCCTATTTTCCTTGTGTAAATAACCCAGTATTGCAGCAAAGGACAAGCTAACTGGAGGATTTAGTAAACCAGTATATGGACCAGAAGCCCAAAATTTCCACGGAATAGTTTTTTACCTCAACTAGCCTTAGAAAGGAATCTCTTTTCAGCCAATTACAGAGGCACTACCATCTAAAACTAGGTGCTACTCAAAACACTACTTTAAAGTAAAACTGAATGAATAACGCAAATTTTCCAAAGGATTATCAATACAGACATTTTAAGTAAAACTGCAAAAAAACCATCAAATTTCAAGTAAAAGAATGTGGGGTGGGGATTTTTTCCCATTTTTTTTTTTTAATGAAGCTTTTCTAAACATTGCATTTCAAAATGAAACATATTCAAAATGTGCATTTGTGCGAAGTTCCAAGCGTGTTCAGTTTCTGTACATATCTGAAAAAGTCATCCTTCTAACTCTCTTAAAAATAGACATATTATCTGCTCATTGCTTTTATCTTAAGGGCTGAACTCTCTGGTCTTTCCTTTCCCTTATTATGGAAGCGCAGTAGTTTCTTTGGTACTTGACTCCCCGGCTGCCATTTCCATTCTTTGCTCCTTCCCCTTCTTCTGCTATGTATTTTGTCTCAGTCTTTTAAGACCTCCCACTTAATATTACCATTCTCTTTGGCATTAAAAGTAACAATTGAAGCTTACTGCAGCAGGCTCTTTCTTATTGCTTCTGCTCTTTCCTCATTTCTTTTCTACATAGCTACTTCACTATCTTTCACGATTTTTTAAATTATTATTTTGTTTTTCATCCATTGGCACTTAGGTATGAGTTAATTTCATTCCACCTCATTAGACTTCCGAAAGGTCAGCATAAAATATTGGAATTGGTATACAGATCTGCTTTTGGTAATTTTAATGAGCCTTTCACTGTGGTATTTAGATACAGGTTGTTGTACAGTATTACATTAAGCAGTGGAGATTTTCTTCCCCTTAAATTTTTCTCAAAAGATTAACTAGTCTTCACTTAGGAAAAACCTCAGTTACTCCTTAAATTTCATTCACATGAAAAAAGGTTAATCTAGCTGTAAATTCTCTATAAATCATGGTCTGTATTCAAAACGCAGTAACCTGTCAAAGTGGTTTTAAAACAACTGTAAGATATTTTCACATTAATGGCGATTCACTTCTGGTTTTTTTTAGCATGGGGGAAGTTAAATTAGAAACTATTATGCTTTTCTATCAGGAAAAAAGACAGCAAAATTGCTGCAATTAAAATCTCATTAATTTCTGTCAATAAACCAAACTCTTTTTTTCTATTCCAACATAATGGCAAATCCTAAAAACTATGAAGCAATTAGCAAGGTAATATGACTGACATCAGCATAAGCTGGTTAATCCATTGAGAAATAACACATTTGAATCAGGAGGTGAAAGACTCAAGGTTTTTGAAGTGCAACTGAGAGAAAGAATGTTAAAATGCTTTTAAATTATTCCACTTCAATGATACGAGATGCATTAAATATATATAAACATGCAGAATAACCAAACACAGATGTAGAATAAATAGTGACCATAAACCAGCTCCTAATCTACACCTAATACTACTAACAACAATTAATTAATGGTATACATGACTAGAATTAAGAGCCTAATTATCCAGTTACCTGATTTAATTAAATATCTAGGTAATTTGGAAGGCAACTGTCCCATTTTCCGTTATGATTAATTACGGGTTTAAAAATGATATTAAAACGCTAATTTATCTCATCATAATGTAGGTTATGTCCCTCATATATCTGTACTTATGTTGTTATAGTTCATTCACTTGGTTTATAATGTGGACAACTTATTCAATTTAACAGTATTTGAAAAATGAGTCAAATAATGATTAAAGTGTTTGAAATGTTAATT
Source organism: Forpus xanthops (assembly GCA_032466535.1). NCBI lineage: Eukaryota > Metazoa > Chordata > Aves > Psittaciformes > Psittacidae > Forpus > Forpus xanthops. The sequence goes on from JASSUY010048624.1 coordinate 14,281, forward strand.
AAAGTGGTGAGTCTGCCCTCTGTCTTACACATACTTATACACAACTTAATGATGCATTCAGTTCCTTTTATTTGAATGAAGCCATTCATGGTAGAAAAGGTAAAGTTGTAAATATTTACAAAACTGAAATAAATAAATTTGGCATTATGACAGGAAAGAGAAATGCAGAGAAATGTTCTACTAACAAGGAATTACAAGTCTAAGAAGTTACAGCTACATTCACTGTTTCAAAAGGTGTTGAGATTCATGCTTCAAAATAAGATAGTTTTGCTGTGTTGAGGCTTTGGTGGTCACAGGCAATGTTCATATATAAAAAACTCTGAAAACTGTATTTAAAAATCACTTCCGAAAAAAATTATCAAAAGTTCTTTAATTACCTCTTCAACAGGTATCACATAGATAGTAAACATTTAATGCTGTCCTATTGCATAGAATCATAGAATAGTTAGGGTTGGAAAGAACCTTAAGATCATCTAGTTCCAACCCCCCTGCCATACGCAGGGACACGTCCCACTAAACCATGCCACACAAGGCTCTGTTCAGCCTGGCCTTGAACACCAGCAGGGATGGAGCATTTATCACTTTTTTGGGCAATCCATTCCAGTGTCTCACCACTCTCACAGTAAAGAACTTCTTCCTTATATCCAATCCAAACTTTCCCTGTTGAAGTTTGAACCCGTTACCCCTTGTCTTATCACTACAGTCCCTCATGAAGAGTCCCTCCCCAGCATCATTATAGCCCCCTTCAGATATTGGAAGGCTGCTATGAAGTCTCCACACAGCCTTCTCTTCTCCAGGCTGAGCAGACCCAACTTTCTTAGCCTGTCATGTACAGGAGGTGCTCCATCCCTCTTATCATACTCATGGCCCTCCCCTTGACTTGCTCCAACAGTTCCATGACCTTCTTGTGTTGAGAACACCAGATCTGTGTACAGTACTCCAAGTGAGGTCTCATGAGAGCAGAGTGGAGGGGAAGGACCACCACCTTCGACCTGCATATCTCTGCTTTGTCTTCCTCAGGAAGTAAAACTGTATCTCCAGAAGTCAAAAACTAAGCCTTAAACAGTTACTTGCTCATTACCACCTGGTAGGCTGGGCAGTAGTATCCGAGTAAATGTCAGAAAACTGAGGAACAGTTTAATACATAAAGCAAAAAAACATGCATGCAAGAAAAGCAAAGGAAAAGCAAATTAAGAAATTAGTTCACTGCACCCCATCATTAGTCAGGTGTTCACCCATCTCCAGGAAAACAGGGCTCCATAATGTGTTAACAGTTACTTGGGAAGACAAATTCCATCAACTCTGATCACCCCACCCTTAAACCTCCATCCCCCAGCTTTATATGCTGAACATGCCACACAGGGTATGGAATGTCCCTTGGATCAGTTGGGGTCAGGTGTCCCGACAGTGTCCCCTCCCAGCTTCTTGTGCACCCCCAGTCTACTTGCTGGTGGGATGGTATGAGAACCAGAAAAGACCTTGATTCTGTGTAAGCATGGTTCAGCAAAAACTAAAACATCCCTGTATTATCAACACTGTTTCCAGCACAAAGCCAAAACATAGCTCCATAGCAGGTACTATGAAGAAAATTAGCTCTACCACAACTAAAACCAGCACATTCTCCGTCCTTTATTTCATATCATATACTTCATGCTCAGGTCCCCCTCTATCCAATGCATTCTCATTATCCATCACCCTGATTCCCATCCTTTCATCCAATACACAGACATCATTCCCTTACTCTATGGGCCACCTCTGTGAAATGTCTGTAAAATGCCCATAAGTGTCCATGAATGTCCACAAAATGTCTGCTGAATTGATTTAGTCCATCACTTTGGGGTTCATTATGTTACACTGCTCACTCAGGACAGGAGAAGTGGTGTGTTGCATGGAATTATATTTCACCGAAGCCAGGTCAGGTCACTGCTGCACCTACGCTAATTGTTTTAAGATTTATCCTCCACTGGTTCAGGTGATTCCTGCCACAGTTATTTCTATAGCATGCAACTCAAATCATAGGTTACAACAATTTAGAGGTCTATCCATCACAATCCCTGTGGTCCCTTAGGGCCAGATTATATACTTTAACATTGCAGAGAACTCTTACTCTTGCTCATAGTCTGCTAACAACAAGGAGTTCCTGACAGACTAACTTCCATAACATGCAACTTAATTCATGGATTATTTTCACTCAAGGACCTGGGTTCACTTTCAAAAAACCATTATCTGATCAAAGCTTTATCTTCTTTTTTTTTTTTTTTTTTTTTTTTTTTTTCCAAAGTGAAGTTTTAATGCAGCAGTATTCTGAAAATTTGGATGAAATTATGAGTGCAGAAAAGTTAACGTGAGCTTGGACACTGAATTCCCAGTGGATGAGTTTGTTTTAAAGGACCCATGTGAGTTATTACATGCTTACTGTGAACTGCATGTACTTTTTTTGTGGTGGGTTGACCTTAGCTGGCTGCCAAACACTGGTCCAGCTGCTTTCTCACTTCCTTTCCTCAAAAGGAGGAGGAGAGGAAAAAGAGGATGAAATAAATTACAGATCAAGATAAAGACAGGGAAATTCCTTAGCAGTAACCATCACAGGCAAAAGAGACTTGAGAAAATTTAATTTATTGCCAGTTAAACCAAGGAAAAGAAAATAAAACAACATCGTATTTCTCCCTTTTATTTTTTTCCCTCTGGCTCAACTTCAGTCATTCCCAACTCCTCCCTCCCCCCTCTCAGCGGAGCAGGGGGATGAGGAATGGGTGCTGCTGTCAGCCCACAACAGCATCTGTCCGCAGTTCCTTTCTCCTTAAGCTTTTTCCCTTCCCACGTGCTTCAGGATAAGCCTGCTGCAGCGTGTACTCTCCGTGAACTGCAGCTTCCTCCACGGCACGTCCCTGCCCCACCGGGGTCCCTCCCGGTGCCGCAGGGGCATCTCTGCCGGGAGCCCGGAGCCCCTCCTGCCCTCCTCCCGCTCTGCCCTCGGGACTCACATGGCTGTTTCTCACCCGCTTCCCCTCAGCCCTGTCTGCCGGGCACCGTTTGCCCTTCCTTATCCAGGCTTTACCTGAGGCGCCCGTCCATGGGTGAGGAGATCAGCTCAGCTCTGTGGTGGGGCGGCTGGACCTGGCTGGGACCGGCTGTGTCCAGCACCAGATAAAATATTTTTAATTAAATTATTAAAAATAAACCGACATTATTACATAAAAAAGGTAAATCAAAGCAAAAGTAACAAAATATGAGCTATGCTGACTACTTGTTGGCAGCAGTTCAGTTTTTAAATGTACCAACAGCGAGTTCTTGCTGTTTCATTTTGTTCCTCAGCTCTGGGAGAGCTGAGCTCTGGCTGAAGATAAAAGTTACTTAGCTTTTTGCCATTCCCAGATGTTATGGGTAAGATCTCAAGGCAATTAATGGCCATAGAAGGGGTTTTCATCTGTGGGAAGTCTGGGAAATACTGATATACAAGAAATCACAGACTTAAATGCTCACAGCATAATGGTATCTGCTCCTTATGGGAACTGAATGTCCTGGGAATAGTTGGTGCTCCCTGGGGTCTTTCCTTAGGTTGGTTATAACCAGTTCATTAATGTCTTGGTAATGGAAAACACACCGACTGTGCTCAGAGCACCAGTGTGGGAAAAGCTGTGCAAATGATGGAGGACTCTGGGAATTCACAGCAGATTTCTTCCTTTCTTCCATGTTTAAAGGTACAAAGATGATGAACTAAAAAAAAAAAAAAAATTAATAATTCACTGCATAAATGCAAGATGGCAAACTAAGGAGCACACCAAAAGATTTGGGGGAATCGAATTGAATCACAAACTCAATATAGGACTGTAGTAATGATGTATAAAACAAGATAAATTTCATCCAGTATATATTAATGCATGAGTTATATGTGAGAAACTAGTATATTTATTCTACTTTAGTGACCAAGGAGTTGCAAAATCTCATTTTAAGTTCTGCATGCAGTTGAGGCACTAGCTTTCCAGAAAACTTGAAACAGTATTGTAGGCATCTTAGAAAGCATTATTTATTAAGGAAGTTTAGTCCTTGAATTTACTCAATTTAGGAAGAGGTGTCAGTTGTTCTGTGTGGTTGGTGAGCTGCTTTTTGGTTTTGTGGTGGTTTTTTTTTTTTTTTTTTTTTAATGAGAAAGTCCAAAGGGCAGATATGATGGGAGTCTTGTGATTTTTCCTCCCTTTGGGGATGCAGTGAAGGGGAATATATTTTCTTGTAGAAATAAGGTTTTTGTAATAGAAAAGAGCTTCTATTCTAAGGAGAACAGAATAGCAGGAGAATCTATCTAGCACCTGGTTTCAGTATCTCCTTCAAAGAAGTATTCATTGAGACATTAAAAGCTCTCATAAACACCTGCTTATACTCCTTCATGTCTTAGCTCAGATGCTCTAGGCTAAAAGTATTCTTGAACTCCTTCCCATATCTGCAGTCCTATGCAAGAGGATACAGATATTAATGGTCAAAGATGAACATGACCTGAATAAAGACAATTTTTAAATTGTGTAGACAGTCTGGAAAGTCACTTAAAGTAAGGACACCCTATCCCTGCCCCCCCCAGAAATCAGGAAACCCCAGAAAGAATATGTAGGTTATGTGTTTCTCAAGTTCATCTGTAGAAAACCAGATTCAATTCCCCAAGATCCTTAAAACCATTCTAAAATTCTGACTGTTGTTTCAGAAGTCCTGAAGGGTTGCTGCTCATCCAGGATTTAACAAAGCATTACTGTAACTTTAGTGTAGATAAATTATTATTCTTTCCCCTCTTAGAATTGTCAATTCCATTTGAAAGAAATAACAGACAGCCTGAAGGTAGGCAGACCTTTCACTTGACGGCTCTTTAATCTAATTACTGTCCATGAGGCCACTTGTGTTCAGAAGTCTTATTACACCTTTTTCCTTACTGTTATTATTGTATCTTGTTACCTCTAAACTTATCATGAGGCTTAAGTTACTGTTCAGCAAATACTTAAATCCTGCAATGCCATAGACCAATTAAATATTATTAAATTAAAAGCTCTTTTCTGATGTTTTAACAATAGGAATTCATTAGTGCAATAAAAAGTCTACTTGTAGTATGTGAACTAAGTTCCAGTCTGAAAGGCAAACAGTTCTTTGGAAGAAAGGTTTGCAATGATCCTACAATGTCCAGACCAGTGTTGTCTTTGTTTCATTTGGAACAGTTACTTTGCTTGAATGGAGCACTGATTATCTTATTAGTTAAGATATGCACACATACCTTCATTAGTTAGCTAAGAAGCCCAGTGACAGAAGAGGAATCACAAGATTTTATTGCCCAGAGATGACAAGAAACTTTAGCAGTAGGAGGATGATGATGATGATGATGACGACAATGTGGAACTTGGAATATGCAGAATACAGAATTAAATTCAATAAAAGGTGCCTCAATATGCAAAAATTGAAACAGCATAGGGAGAAAGTCCCCTCATTGTCTCTAGTTGAATTTAGATTGTGTTACTGTCAAGATACAGAGAACAGAGGGAAATAAGAAGCATTTTTATTTACTTGATTTTTATCTGCTTGATTTTTATCTCCTTGTTAGAAACAGCTTCATATAAAATATTACACAGAAATACAGATTATTGCAGAAAGCACTATGCTATAGTCTCTATCCTTCAAGTACCATTTTCTTGGGCCAAAAATACCAATTAATTTGAAAATACTAAAGTTAATATTGATTCAGTAGTAAACAGTGAAAGTTGTCACTGTAAAACTCAAAAAGTCTATTTTAATGTTAATGTTTCTAATGCCTTTATTGCTTCTCTTCTAAGGATTAAAATCTCTCTTCAAAACAGACATAGGTTACAAGTAGTAAAAAAAGCTTGTATATGAATTTATTTTTCAGAAAAAAATCACCCTGAGGGTTTTTTTTTTGCTTTATTTTATTTTCCCTTTAAGGATCAAGAGGTGAAAGGCTAACTATTCGGAGAATAAAGCAATAGAAATTAGAACAGAAACATTAGAATTCCCTATTCTGAGCCTTCCAGAAAGTGAGATAAATGGGGCTTTAGCTGTCAATTCAGACAATCTAGCCTACTTTCAATGTGTACGTTTACCTGTTACAACTACACAGCACCTGCAGGAGGTTGTGGTACTGTGACAACATGTTTGTGTTCTTCCTCAACAACTACTGCTAAATGCTCAAAGTATATTGATTGCTTGATATCCATGGATATAACTGCACCCCCTGTGGTCAAGCCTACATTAGTTGGGTACAGACAGCACTGAGATAGTGGTGAAGAGAATTATGGCAGTCAGACTACTTTTGAGCACCTTCAACAGTCTTCTAGAGGCACTAGCAAACTCAGGTTGCTGCAGTTCAATTGCTTTTGGCACTTTGAATATCTAAACGAGGTCTAGATTGATACTCTCTATACATGCATTCATTTCTACTCTGATGTCATATAATGTCTGTCTAAACATTCATTATAGCAGTATACACTAGAAAGAATTTTTGCTTTTAGAAGTATGGGTTTATTTTTTGCTAGAGAAAAGCTGTATTTTCTCTCCAACCTCATGAGGTTGAAGTACATTTAAGAGCAGAGTATAGAAATGACTGGTTTACAAGGAGGCATCATCTAAGAAGCAGAACAGCATCTCCAGAATCAAAGAAGAAAGCCCTAATCGTTAGGTTATCCATATTCTTTTTGACTATTTTCTTGTTTCAATAAATAATTTCTTATAATATATTCATAGTAGTTCAAGTTAGATAAAAGAAGTTGTTTACTGTGAGGGTGGTGAGGCACTGGCACAAGTTGCAGAAAGAAGTGGTAAGTGCTCCATCCCTGGTAGTGTTCAAGACCAGGCTGGAGAGAGCCTTGGGTGATGTCGTCTAGTGTGAGGTGTCCCTGCCCATGGCCGAGGTGTTGGAACTAGATGATCTTAAGGTCCTTTCCAGCCCTAACCATTCTATGATTATATAGTATCAGAGCCCTCTGGATCCGTGACTAAATTTTCGCTCTTGCTGCCTTCACTTGTGACATAAGAAACCCAGATTCCACTCTGGATAACGAAAAACGTTGGTGAGTAGGAGCATTGGGTTTCATCCTTGTATTTTTAGACCTAAGCAGCAAAATCATTTAATAAATTTAAATCAATTATAAACTTGATTGCTTCTCTGATACAATTATAAAGTTAGTAGGTGAAAGAAAAGCATAATATGATGTACATTTCCAATTTAGGATTCTATAAAATTTGACTTGGTTTGAATATGAATATTATTATGTGGAATAACGACTGATGGAAGATAGCAAACAAAAGGGAAGAGTTGAACAGCAAAATAGTGACTTAGGAGTAAATAACTGCTGGTTTACTGCCAGAGAAGGAGGTCAGGTTATATTCTGTTCTCCTACTAATGACTTAGAAGAGAGAAAGAGCAGCACATTAATTAATTTGCAGAGGGTACTAACTTGGGAGGAACTGTAAATGCTAGAGTGCTGTGAGGTATACTTTTGCACTTTAAAGCAGAAGATTAACTTGATTCCTAAACAAAACCTGAAAACCAGGCTTTTATATAAAATATTAACAAGTGTACTTTATGTAAAATATTCCAAAATCAAATTTTTGTGAGGTAAGCTGAAATTCATCAAAACCCTTATACATACTCTAAGGTCATTGACATCAACAAATATTAATCATAAAATTGCATGTTTCTTGAAATAATGAAACAGTTAAGCACAAGTTTACAATTAAGCTTATGCTTAAGTTCTTTGCTGATGTAAATTCTATGAAACATAGATGAAACCTAAAAATAAAAGTATATGAATATTAGGAAGATGTAAATGTGGTCCTGCATTAATAAGCTTTCGACAATCTGGCCTGGGTTACTACCTGGAAATAGGATTAAGGAGAACAAAGAAAGAAAGCACAATTTCATTTACCACTACATGAATCGCAAGTAAACCTTTGTGTCCTCAGACATGCTCCAGATGCACCTTCTCTCTCCCCTCCTTTTCTTAAAATATAACACACTAAGAGAAATTCAATAACTGCTTGTCGTGGTTTGAGGCGTAAATCAATCTGCCTGCCCACTCACTCCTCCCAACCTTCTTTTCCCCCCCAC
>JASSUY010048625.1:0-11545 GCA_032466535.1 Forpus xanthops
GCAGCTAACATTCTTCTAATTACATGGTCTTATATATATAAAATGTGGTGCAACAACCCTGTAAAGACAATTAGAAAGCCAGCTCCAAGCAGCACCATTGCAGTGCGAGGTGGCAGGCTCACTCTCTGCAGGCGTCCCTGCAGAGGCTCTGCCCCCACCACGCAGCATGAGTAATGGGCTCTTGCACTTGCTGACTAAAATTCACGCTCATTCCAACCCAGATGGCCAGCCTGCATCGGAAGAAGTGCTCAGCAGTATCTGCAAGGGTTTACAAGGGTTGATGCTTAACTTATCTATAATTACTCTTATCTATGGTTAGTCTTAACTTACCCATGGTTACTCTTAACTATCTATGGTTACTCTTAATTTATCTATGGTTGCTTTTAACAGTTCGAAATATATTCCAACTCATCAAAGCCTGGATTGTTCAAAGCCTCTAATGAGCCATGCCCTCGGTCTTTAAGCCAGCCCACAACATAGTTCTTTCTTTGTTGCTTACTTTTTGTCCTAACATCATGAGATGTGACTATTAAAACACAGCAAGTTACTGATTTGAAGTAATGCATACTTAAAAAAAAAATAATCATCTGGTGGCTTAAGTTTGTTTCATTTTTTGAGTTAAGTTTTTGACATATTAATTTTTTTTTTTTTTTTTGAGGACAACAGAAATTCTACAAAGCTCCATTTGTAAAAACAAGATATTTTTCCATTCAGTGTTCCATCAAAGGAAAAATTATATTAAAAAAATTATGTACAAAATATAAATTTGGGAAACCTGAGACTGAGTTTCCACACTCAGTTGTATAACTGTGGGTAACATAAATATGCACCAATGTGTAAGTAACCTACCTACCTAAAATAACAAAATTATGTTCTCTCTCTTCAATTTGTGTATTTCTTAGTCAGAAAACACCCTTCACAGCTTTACAATTTGTCGCCTTTTAGGCAACAGTATCTACCAGCATGAAACATTTGAATTATTACATTTGGTAATCATTATTAATGATTATTCCACAATTCTAGGAAAGACATCAAAATGTGACTAAATTATTATGAAGTGCTTATTCATAAGTTCTGTTCATAATCAGAAGTAATAAAACCAGTTTAAAATACAAGAACTGCTTCTTATCAAAACTGTCAAAAAATTGTTAAGCCTCAAAAAAATGCTTGAAATTTAGGAACAGAATACAGAATACATATCCAGTGATCTTGACATCGATGTTTGATGGATGTTATTAATGTCGGTGCTGAATACAAGGCTCCTGGAATATGCAGTTAATCAGAATATGAGCAAGTGGACTAGAATAGCTGGGAGTAAGAGGACAAGAGACATGAGTGAGTGAAGGACCCCTCTGTGGGTCTGCTTGCAAAAATGAATAGTCATGGAAACAGATAATAACACAGAACTATTTAGGTTTATGTAAGAGACCTTTAAGACAGAATGCAATCATAAACCTACCATTGTTAAGTCCACCACTAAACCACATTCCCTAAGTACCACACCTACACATATGCTCTGCAGTGTTGTAATCCTTTCACTGTCCGTGCAGGCACTTCTGAGAGAACACATGAAGTTATTAGGAAGCAATGGAAGACTATTTAGTGAATTTCTTGGCAAGCAACTTCTAATTAATTCTTTTTGGATTTTCTTTTTCCCCCACCTGACTTCCAGCTGGGATGTTTACTCAAAGATTCAAGGTCTCAAAGGCTGTGGCAACATTTTACTACATTTTCCTTTGAATAGCTCAACACAAACCTCTTTGTCTCACCAGCCAAACAAGCCTTAAAGGAAAACACAAGGGCGTCCATAAAACTCTACACTGTCACCAGGACTTGTGCATTCCTAGCAAGCCAGTGACAAAATGCTTTATATCTGGGAATCTTTCATCTTTATTGTATAAAATAAAATATTATATTAGGCTCTCCTGCAGGGCTTCAGTGATAGGAAGATTACTACAAAATAGGATATCATTGTCTAATACATCGTCAAAATAATTTTTAATTCCTCCAAGGACAAGGGTAATGAAATTATATAAGCTATTAATTATTGTAACTGCTGAGATTGTGATCTCTTGACCTATTAAAAAAAAAAAAAAAGAAAAAATTCTGATAACATAGAATCATAGAATAGTTAGGGTTGGAAAGGACCTTAAGATCATCTAAGTCTAACCCCTCTGCCATGAACAGGGATACCTCCCACTAAACAGTCACCTAAGTTCATGTCCAACCCAGCCTTGAACACCGCCAGCAATGGAGCATTCAAAACCTCCCTGGGCAACCCGTTCCAGTGCCTCACCACCCTTACAGTAAAGGTTTCTTCCTCAGATTCAATCTAAACTTCCCCTGTTTAAATTTGAACCCGTTACCCCTTGTCCTCTCACTACAGTCCCTCATGTTTTACAGTAATTCTGATTGAAGTTTGAATTTTAATAATAAAAAAAAAACCAAAAAAAAAAAAAAAAAAAAAAAAGAAATTTTAGAAATGAGAAGATACCTAATGATCAGCTGCTGCTAATGTCTAAAAAATGCTCCTTGTCAGTATAAACTTCACAGCCCCTGATTAGCTGGCTTCATCAACTCTCATGAGGAGAAAACTGCTAGTTTTCCTTGAGCAGAGTGCAACATCAATAGGTTTTCCCTGGATGTAGACAGCAAGAGAGCAAGTCTTTCATTCATGACTGCTCAAATCACTAGCATCTGAATTTTGCCATAGGTTTCTTTTTTTAATTATTATTTAGTTGTGCTTTTTTTGTTTGTTTGATTTGGTTCGATTCTTTAATTTGTCTAGTTTTATTTTGGTTTTGTTTGATTTCTTATTGGGGATCCATATATTTAAAAGCACATTTTTGACATAAGGTACTGAACACTGCTTTCTCATGTGGAAGTTTTGTTTTTGTGCTACTGTTACTTCAAGAAAAACAGGGAGAAAACTATCATACTGCGTATGTTCTGTAAGGATAACAGAGAAAATGCCTGTCTTTAGAAGATTACTCATGGATCAAATAAATTAATTGTTATTTAGGTGATGCATCAAAGTGATTAAGAGGATTTACTCTGTTACTAGTTCTCAATTAACTGCTTTAAACAAAATTTGAGGCACAAGATTTGCAGGGAATACCACAGTTATATTAGTACTCTAAATTCATATTAGCAAGTTCTTTTACTCAGAAATGCAAGAAAAAAAAATAAGAAAAGGAGAAAAGTTTTGCAATAGATAACTTATTTAATTTTATTTTACTTTGCTCTTTTAAGTACTAGTTAGGTACTAGATCCATATAATTCAATTGTTTCTGTGGACCGATAAATATGTAGATGACTTCTAACTTGCTAAGAAAAGAAAAATAAAGCCCTTAATCCATTCAGGCAGTAAAACACTGTAGTAATAAAAAGGAAACAACTTTAGAATTTATCAGTCCTTTTAACACTATATAAATAAAGAAAATCTGCTTTTTCAAAGGATAGCAAATTATCTCTGGCTTTATATTCAGTATAATATATACATTTGCCAAAAAAAAAAAAAATACTTTGAAGTGTTAGCCTTCTACACTCCTTTCTCAATTCCTGATATGTAGAAAAATGTCAGATGTAGACTCACTCAAGACCAAAAAAGATCAGCCTATGCTAATACCAGCAAAATATTCAATACATAAGTGGAATTTAACAGCATTCTTAGCTAGTTCTGCAGAACTTGGTTTCTTCTAACAGCTCTGTTTGGCTTTGATCTTTTATTTTATTCACTTGGACCAAATTAGGGAAAATAATATTTATGGAAGACAAAAAGAATAATGTCATCAAGTTGAGCACAGAGTCTTACTTCAGCTGCTGGAACATAATGAAAGATTTATAAGGTTACATTAGCAACTTTAAAAACAATAGTTACTGTAGATAGAAGTAGACATTGATCTTGTAATAACTTTTCAAGAAAAACAATCAAGCTCAAATTGATTTTAGCTATTTCTATTGGCTTTTTTTCTACAGGTGGCTGTTAACAAATGAGATCAAAGACTTGGATCAGAAAGTATTACAAATACATGCACATCTGAAAAACAGCGGTAAGCAAAATTCAGTTCCTGCTCTTAATGTTACAGTCACCCATTAAAAAATCTTATGCTTTTCAGCTCCTAATAGGATTAATTTTCTCAGTGGCAAGCAATATGTAATTAAAGTATAAATACTTAAATGTAGTTCCAAAACTAATTCAGACTATATGCATTTCACATTGCCTGGAAATGGATGATAGGTGGTATATCCATTGACAGCTGGAATCAATATCTAATTTCCTGCAGCACAGTCCAGTAATTCAGAAAAGATGAGAACCTGGCGCATTTCTTTCTAAGGAAATCCCAAGGGTAGATTCAATAACATCCTGAAAATTGCTTCTGCTAGTAATTTGCATTCTTGCTTTATAAAGATTATCCTTTCTTTGCCCTCATAATATTTTTATTATTTTTATTTGTAATCTGTTTTCTGAAAGTTCCACTTAACATTATAACAATCACAACTGGTTTCCCTAAAATCAGTCCATTGTCATGTATCAACTCTGTATACTGCATACTGTGAATAAATTTCACAAAGTCATCAATGTTTTCATTTTGAACTCTGACTTATTCATACAAAAAGAAATTGCTGAAGAGAAAACCAGTATAACAGTATTACTTGTATACTTTTGTTAAGTTACAGCACATGCCCAAGTGACGCAAGTGATACACCAAGAGAGGAGAAGTCGGTGCAGGCAAACCACTGACACATTTCCACCTTTTCAGAAGAGCTTTTAAGCCTGTGCTATATTGTTTTCCAAGCCCAAGCCAGGTAGTTTAAAATCAGTTCATAGATGTCTTCATTAAATACTGGTTCAGCGGTGATGTCACTATAGAAAAAGCAAGAAACAGGGCCTCTTCTGTGTGACACACAATGTACATTGTGTAACATGGAAAGTTACTTTTTTTTTCTTTTTTTTTTATTACAAAACTGCTTTATTTTTACCTAATTTTATTGAAAATGAACGTTACTGTAGTCCTATTCTGATCTTTTTGCATTTGAATAGCCTTAAATGAAATTTTACTCTTAATACATTGACATATAAATACATTTTTTTCTTTAATTTTTTTGTAAGATTTTTTTTTGATAATTTGGAGGAAATATTTATTCCTTTGGAAAAAGTAATTGGAATGTCTGCTCAGAGTTACTGACTTTTTAACTTGAAGAATTGATATAAACTACCCTATCATGGGGGCTTTTGTAAGTTTTACTCATTTCCTGTCAGGTAACATAAGAAGCAAAGGCTCTCCACTGATCCTACAACCAGACTGTCTTTATACCAACCAGGAAGGGAGAGGAAAATAACATGGGTAGCCAGCCCGTAGCAGTGTTTGAGGACACAAAAAATCTCACAAATATATACTTGGACAAAACACATAAAGCTATGGAAAAGAGATTTCTTAAAATGAATTTATTCGTGATCTTCCCTCAAAACTGTTCCCTTTGAGAACGAACAAAACAGAACTGTTTTAATTAAATGAGGAGGTAAATTAATCTCTTTCTGAACAACAGCAAAAAATCTAAAAAAAAAAAAAATAAAAAATAAGAAAAGATAGGTGACTCTTGGAAACCATCTGGAACTGTTTAGAAATTCTGTTTTCAGAAGAAATGGAAAATATTAGACATCTCTCTTTTAGTGTTCCCTCAGTTTATTTGTGATTCACCACCTGACATTGAGTTATGCTAAAAAAATATATGAAGTTTACTTCTGTTGAGTTTACATGAAATGAACATTGGAATAGCTTTAAAAAATAAAATTAATGCTTAATGCCATAATATTGCTTTTTTCCAAGTCTTCTCAAACTGTGCATAACTGTGAGCATAAATTCTCTTTCTCTGCACAGTACTGTGTTTCTGTCATTCCCACTCTACGGAAATCCCAGTTTGTCTTCCTGTTATGAGCCTTGTGGATTTAACTTTGTGTCTTTTTTGTAGAACTGAAAAGTTTTCTTTCACAATAGGCTAATTTCATCAAAAAGAACTGTAAATAAAATATCCCTTTTCCACACTGGGTTATCTCATATAAGAACTATTTATTCGTTGATTGTTTAGCATTAATTTAACTTACTAGGTCAATGCAATTGGGATGATCATCTGGTCACATCTTGGAAAAAACTTGCCAGGATCATGAATTCGACACATGGTTGTTGAAAAACTAACTAAACAACCAAACAAACAAAACAACAATCAAACAAACACAAGCTGCATTTCTGGCGCAGATTCGAGGTCAGACTCAGACTATCACAACTGCAGCTTGTTTTAAGTCAAGTCTTTCTTTTGTATTAAGAATTTTCTATGAAAACAAAAGGAAGTATGAAGGAGCAAAAGTTCATGCACATATATGTTGTAAAACAGAAAAGACCCAATAAAAAAAATCCCCTGAAATGTGTATTTGAAATTGCTTGAAACTTACATTTCAGTTGTATGAGGATTACATTATAGGAATAATTTAATAGATATGAACTAGTTTTCATGTATTATATGCTTTGAATTACCTTTCTATTTGAAAAGTTGCATTATTAATATAATTTCTATTCTCACAGAAGCCATTCTTTTTTGAATATACTATAAAACAAACTTTGTTGTTCTGTAACAAGATAACCGTATTACATTTAGCACATATACATGCATACAGCACACACAGGAGTATATGAATGGAATTAGGTTAAAAGTAGTGAGAAATGCCAAGAGTCTTACTATACAAACAAAAAAAATCAGTCATTCCTGCTATATATCATCTATTATGATTCATTATGTTTTTCTTTTAAAATCTTATTTATTCAGTGGACAGGGTTATCTGTGAGGTGTAATGATGGCCTCAAATTTTCTGCCACTGCTAGATAATCCTAGTTCTTTGTGACAAGAAATTATGATGATTGCCTCTCTCCTACTTGGAATGCAGGTATTAATTAAGCTTTCCTCCTTATGCTTTTCTCTTTTTCCTGTAATGGACAGGAAAAAGCATAGAGTCCATTTAATCTCTTTCTACCTCAGGACTAATCCTGGTGTTCCCTGAGAACAAGACACTTTGTGTACCACATTTTGGACAAAAAATATTGAAACATTTTGTTTTATCAGAAAAATTAAGTTAAACTTTATTGTTTTCCTCAAACTATGTTGCTGCAGTATTGCTCTATTTATTTCCATCAACTGTTCCAACTCAACTAAGGGCATCTTTTAAATTATAGCGGTCCTCTACCCTTTTTCCCCACCCCCTCCCCAATTTTCCTGCTCTATTTTTCCCTTTCTTTTGTTTTTTTTACCTTTTTGGGAGGTAGGGAGAGGGAGTAGTCTTGTCTGAAGTTACAAAGCATCAGTGTAAGAGTCTCAAAGCACAAAGTTATGGAAGCCCATTTTGCTTAACTCACTCTGCACTAGAAAAAGCCAGAATCTAAATTTTAGTATGGGCAATTAGACCTGTACAATGAAATAGTCCAAACACAGCTTCAATAAACAATAATTGCTCTTACCTCTCAAAGTCTTTCAGCATCCCAGAATAACTTTTCAATCTAATACAAAACTGAACACTAACAGTCATTCTGGAGGGCATAGAAGCTTCAAAATCTTATGTCAGACAGTGAGCTAGTTTGAGGCAAGATCAACTAATTTTAAGAGTAAGCTTAGCCTACAAATATTCCAGTAGTTAATTTTAAATCATCGTAAAACTATTTGATACTTTCTGCACACAACAATACAGCAATTTAGAATGCTCTTTCTATCATGCCTGGACCTTTATGTTAATTTTGAACTCAACAATAGCCTTAGATTATTTCTGAGATGGGAAGTATTTGGGAGCTTGAATACAATGTACATGTTACACACACACACATATATATATATAGTGATATCTGTCTCCGCTCTAGGAACCTTCATGTCATCAGAATAACATAAAAATTTTCTGGGCTTCAGAAATACAATTAACTGCTTTAATTTGACACTTCAGTCTTCTAAACTCTTACTAAGATTACCTGAATTCTTAGAAAATCACAAAAAAAATCTGCAGTTCTATATTTAATAGTGAGTAGTAACTACTCACCAAACATCCTTGCTCCTCTGATAATGTATGGTAGCAGCAGGATTTTAATAACATAAGAGGAGAAAAATATCTGAGCAATTTGTGAGGTCGAATAGCTTCAGCACTGCCTTTCATTACCATTTTTTCCTCCTATTTACTGTTTTCAGTTAGGGTGAATTCACTCTGCCGTATGTCTGATGCAAGGTGTCACTTGCCTCATTAATTGTGCTTATCTTGAGTAGAATGCTACTCTCTAAACAGACAGAGGAAAAATTGTGGGTATTTTGACTGAGATATCCAAGAAGAAATCTTAGACTTCATTCACAACTCCTCACTAAATATTTCTGGAATTAAATGGGAAGTGCACTCTTTCGGCTTCAGCTCTGATTTATAAAAGACACAGTACACATGTACTGAGCTGACTGAGTTTTCTTCAAGTAATAAAGTGCACATATCTTACTTATTTTTCTGTCTCACAGTGTATTCAATCTGAGCAGTTTTTCCAATTAGCTGATATTCAACCAAGTGCTGCAGTAAGACATTTGATATGGTTTGTGTATGTTCACATGTGCTTTTTTTTAATATTGAGAAAAAACTGTGAGATATTGAAACAGGAAAAAGAAAGGTAGAGAAAAACAAGAAAAAAAAAATTTAAGTTTTTACTGCTGAAAACAGAGTATAACACAAAATGAAGGAATTAAAATGCTGACAAAAGACTGCAGAAGACTTATGTGTCTTAACATAGACTATACAGCAAACTAAGTCAACATGAAAGTATCAAAAACAGCCAAAGAGAAAAAAATCAAAACTAATAAAACCAAAACTCAGAGAGATCCTAAAAAATGACCATAGGAGAAAACAGGTAAAGACAGAGTTATATTTAAAAAGCGGATTCTGATTGAGACAGTCAGAGCTACTTGAAAATCCACCCATCAAGAGCTGTCTCTTCTGACACAGGTGCAAAGGAATATCATGTTCCAGAAAAGATCCTTTGCTGGGAATCCACAGAGAGAATCCTGTGTAATACATAAGGCGTAGGAGAGCTTAAACATGAGTCAGAGGACTCTTTGGGCCCTGTGTTGCAGCAAATGTGTTGAAAACCAGAAATCCATGTTGTTCTATTGACATTTACTTGTTTTTCAGTGTGAGCATAAGTACTTTTCTCCATAAAACAAAAAAGCAGAGAAAACCAAAAAGTAGAAGATGAAGAAGAAAATAGTTTTTTGTCTTGAAACTCAACACTTCCTATTCTGCAGAGCAACTGCTCGCATAAAAGCAGCAGTTAAATATTATGATGTGTAATTGGACTGTTCTGATCATTCTGGTCTCTAGCTTCAGGTTTGCACAGTGACTGCTGGGGATAGTGGGAGGAAGAAAGAAAAAGGAAAAAGATAAAAGAAAAAAAAAAAGAAGAAGAAAAATGTTTATTTGTCTCTTTCTCCATAGGTCCTACATTTGGCAGTTGCAAGCTAGGTGTTTCATTAAGGGCTAGAAATCATAGAATCATAGAATAGTTAGGGTTGGAAAGGACCTTAAGATCCCCAAAAGTGACTTTGCTGAAGGAGCACTCCATCCCTCACACCATGTAATATCAGGTTTTTAGGACTTTGTGTTCAAGCTTATCCAGCATGAATGGCATTGAATCTCATCCTGGTACATGTGAATAGGAATGTAATGGGAGGAATATCTCAGTGAATGCTTTAGCAAACAATTGCTCTATAAAATTAGTAAACTGCAATACTGGTAGTCATGCCTGCGGTTTCCAAGCATGTTTACAGGAATGCACATGGATCAGGTGGTGGAAGAGTGCTGTCCTAGCACCCAGTTGGATTAGCTACATACAGGTAGCAGCTACATTTTGATATGTCACTTATTTAATTAAAAACTTTAAAAGTCTTTGTTCTATTTACCGTATTTATATTTGCTATATGACTTTCACTATTAACTATTTATTATTCGGCTTCCCCTTTGACAAGACTAAGTTTGGACAGTGTAAGAAAATACATCATGTCTTTCCATATTCTTCCTTCTAAATTGTGCTTATAATTCAGGGAACCCGACCTACTTCTGTCTTAAATCATTGCTCTTGATTACACCATCTTTTTACTGTCCACACCTTTTTGTTAACACCCACAGTGGATTTTTAAGGAATCAATAATCATCTCATTTTCAATTCTTACTTTACCTAACTTCTTTTGAAAAGAACTAGCTGCAAAATTATCCTTGAAATCAAACTTGTCTCTGTATTTCTCATAAACTTCTAGCATCATTTCTGGCAGCAACCCTTATCCTTGCCTTCTGGATATACACTGTACAAAGTGGGAAAAAAAAGAAAATATATATATAGCTCTTCAGTCTCCATGTCTCAATATTGTACATAATTTTAGGATATTTGTAAGATTTTGCCAAGCTCTTCAGGGTTTTACCAGATATTTGAAAAACCTTGCTGCTCAGTGATAACTATTCTGAATAATCTGCCTACCCTGAAATCCATTACACCTTTAATGTTAATCTTACCTGTCTTGGCAGGAGCTCAGACACCTGGCAGAGAAATACTTTCTCTTAAACTGCAACCAGTCAACCAGTCTGATTCTTCAGCAAGCATATTTCCAATCGCTATTCTCGTTGCTGGGGACCAGAAGGAATAATCTACTTACTATTTTTCAAAGTATAGCAGCTCCTGGTAGTTTTATTAATAACCAAACAAACATGAGTCAGAGCATATATTTGCTCTCATTTTAGCTTACAATATTTCTAGTATGAACTATAAATATTACTTTTTTACTAATTCTACTAATTTCCTAAATCTTCAGCCTCTTTCAAAATTACCTCTACTCCTATGGACAGTAAATTCAAAAATTAAATAAAAAATTAAACTCAAATAGACTGCGTCTTTCATCTCAGTCAATGACAACTTTTATTTTATTTGCCTGTAAATTTGCAGGCTGAAGCCCAAAAAAACCCTCAAATCTTTCTTTTATGGAATGAAACCATAGTGCTAACCCTGCTTTAGGAATACCACAATCATTGTACCTTTGTGTTGTCAGAATTCATTCTCTTTCTCTAGCACTTAATATAATCTACGAATGAAAATAACCCATCATTTCTGGTATAGTATCTCCAACAGTAAAACTAGTTGTCCTGGCTTGAGCAGTAACAGCCATTTTTCTCCTCCTCACTAGCTGGTGCAGGGCTGTGCTTTTGACTTTCAGCCTGGGAACAGCACTGATAACACTAAAGTTTTTAGTTGCTGCTCAGTAATGTTTACACTGACCAAGGGCATTCTGAGTCTCATGCTCTGCCAGGGAGGAGGGAAAGCTGGGAGGAAGCAGAAACAGGACACCTGACCCAAAATAGCCAAAGAGGTATTCCATACCACAGCATGTCATACCCACTATATAAGCTGGGGTCAGTTACCTGGAAGGGTTAGATCCCTGCTCGGGTTGGGCTGGGTATCAATCGGCAGGTGGTGAGCAGTGGTATTGCTTTCCC